>JANJGK010005222.1:17500-35000 GCA_039081455.1 Macrobrachium rosenbergii
CATAAAAACGTCATAAGCAGTATCTAATAAAAAGAAATCTTTCCAGGACTATTAATTACTAAGAGATGCCTTTCATTATCCCTCTAAAAAAGTGATTCAGGCCGGTAGAAATAAATCAAAGAGAGATTAAAAAAACAAGACATGATATAAAATTATTAGATGACGTTTAATACGCAAGGGAATTACATCACTGCTTGGCTCGGTCATCTCCATACAGACATACAGACAGAAAAACAGAAGTTCAATAACAAATTTACATCTGGGACTTTCTCCCAACTTGGGTGAGGTTGAACAAAAGGGCAAAGCTTACTTCCAACGCCCCTACAGTTCATATTCAGATATTGTGTGAATAATAAATTCATACATAATACCAAAGTAACGTTTTACATTTTCACATTCTTCAACAGTCATGAAATGCAGAAATTTAAGGACATTCAGAGATGAAAATTAAATTCTTCCTCTTTTTCTTTGTTCTAAATTTCATTTTCCTCATAAATCTAATTAACTCTTTAGAGAGAACACGAGATAATTCGTATCCTTTGGCATGCTTCTAACATAAGAAAGTTAAATGTATATCAAGTTAAACTTTCCCTCTGTGTGTGTGTGCCCATGTTGTGAATAACACATACCTGCAGATAGAACATACTTCATGTTCTTTCAGTTTATAGTTCAGTTTATTCAGGTAACTCCTGAATAAACTTACTTACTTTCTTCATTTCTCTCCCATTATTGTGTTCTAGTTTTGTCTTTACGTCAATCATGTATAATGCGTATATCCATTTCATTCTTCCATATATAACTGCGGCATTTTGGTTTCTGTATTCCCTAGTTATTCATCTTAAGTGGCTGTTCCGTACTTTTCCTTTTCCTCGCCTTCTCAAACAAAAAGAAGAAAGTCCCTGTGAAGTTATGAGGAGAGTCAATGACCCTCCAGCTGTCAAATGATTCCACAGCCACATTCAACTTTTACAACCAAATGCTTTTCCATTTCTGCCTCCCATTCAAACTTTGTCTTTTTCTTCTATATATATATGATAATCACGCCGAGAAAGAGAGAGAGAGAGAGAGAGAGAGAGAGAGAGAGAGAGAGAGAGAGAGAGAGAGAGAGAGAGAGAGAGAGAGAGAGAGAGAGTATAATACAATTGTAATTATAATACATAATATATTATGATATATATACGAGTATGTATATATATATATATATATATATATATATATATATATATATATATATATATATATATATATATATATATATATATATATATTAAGGAGCTGATCATTGCGTCCTTACTAAAAGTATAAGACTGCGTAAAATGTAATACCTGCGACTAATAAATATTTTACAATAAAGAAGTTAAAAAGATAAAAAAAATTTTAAGACTTCATGTCATTTCATATATCCTCTATGATGGTTATACTCAGTATAATATAAGAGTATATTCTTCCAGATTATCTGAAAAAAAAAATGATATGTAAAGGGGTAATTTAGAAACAAGACTATGGAAATTTTTCCATGAGATGGGATGGAGAAAAAAAAAAAAACCCTTTCCAGTTCCCAGAAATTTTTTTTTTTTTTTTGAGCTCCAAGAGGGATATCAATATTCAAATGACCCAAACATGACCCAGCCTCAGCCAATACACAGCCGAGGAGAAAAGGACTTATGGTAGCATCTCTTAACATCAATTATACCCCTTTTGTATACTTGAAGTTAAGACTATAATCCTATACGACTTGTCACTCTAAAATCCAACCTGGCTTAAGATATTTGCTTCTAAGTTATGGGCTGATATAAATTTCAATATTTTTTAAGAGTTTGTCATTCTGTTATGGAAGATGACAAATTTATTCTTTTGTAGTTGACCTGAATATCTACTGAACTCACTTACTTTACCTTTATTTGTGAATTTATATTAGTTATTCCATGTTATTGTTACAAATTTAAGTATAGTTTAGTTTTACCAGACCACTGAGCTGATTAACAGCTCTCCTAGGTCTGGCCCGAAGGATTAGACTTATTTTACGTGGCTAAGAACCAATTGGTTACTTAGCAACGGGACCTACAGCTTATTGTGGAATCCGAACCACATTATAGCGAGAAATGAATTTCTATCACCAGAAATAAATTCCTCTAACTCTTCATCAGCCGGCCGGGGAATTGAACTCCGGCCCATCGAGTGACAGTCCGAAGCTCAACCGACTCAGCCAAAGAAGGGCTATTGTTATTGTTACAACATATGTATATAGTATATATATATATATATATATATATATATATATATATATATATATATATATATATATATATATATATATATAAATCTAACAAGCATTCATTATTGGCAGAAGTGAATTTTTAAAATATAAACAGTAGGGCTTAAGAGAGCACCCGATGAGAATAAACTCACGTACTGTACATTGACAAGGAACCAACAAAAATTAGCTCTACCAGATATTTTTATTTAGCTTTTGTTTCCTTATTTCTTGCCGTCTTCAAGTCTTTCCTTTTAGAGAAAGAGAGAGAGAGAGCAAACCATCAGGAATATTGTGAGACATGATAAACTTGTAGAAAGAGAGAGAGAGAGAGATACAAAAATAACGTCACGACTTTTGTAAGATTTACCTTAAAGCGATCTGGCAGAGAGAGAGAGAGAGAGAGAGAGAGAGAGAGAGGACTCAAAGCGATCAGGGTGGATATCGAGGTGATTTCGTGGGCTGAATCTAAATGAAGGGTAAAAATACACTTCATCCGCATCAGGAGAGCTTTTTGGCTCTAGGCCTACGCGTCAGAAATGGACAAAAGGCTTTACAGGATTAAAGTCTTAGTCATTTATTATTTACTTTCCCATTGGTTTGTAGCGTAATTTAATTGTTTCTCGTATTCTGATGAGGGTAATACACATTTTTTCTTTGCTTGCTGGTGATCCTTTAAACAGTTTACTGACAGAGAGAGAGAGAGAGAGAGAGAGAGAGAGAGAGAGAGATATTTGCCAAGTGAAAATGAAAAAGGAGATCTTAAACGATGTAATTTGAGGAAAGTGGAAGATACTTTCAAATCTCATTAATTTCTTTTCACGTTGTTTGAAAGTGTGTGTGTGTGTGTGTGTGTGTGTGTGTGTGTGTGAGTGAGTGTGAGGGAAAGATTAAGGCGATAAGAGAGAGAGAGAGAGAGAGAATTGCCAAGTGAAAATAAAAATGGAAATCTTAAACGATGCAATTTGAGGAAAGTGGAAAATATTTTAAAATTTCTCATGAATTGAGAGAGAGAGAGAGAGAGCAAACGTCAGAAATATTGTAAGACATGATAAACTTGTATAGAGAGACGGAGACAAAGACAAAGATACCAAAATAACCTCAGAGAGAGAGAGAATAGATCTCGAGGTCCATCAAGGACAGGATCTAAATAAAAGGTTCAGTGATGTCCCACTTGCTTCAAGATCTACTTTTGGATCTACTTTGCTGAATTTAGCTATTAGTTTTCTGTAAAAGTAAACTATTGAGTAGGCTTGGTCTGTCTTCCGAATTTTTTGTCCTCACTTTTTTGTCCGCACTTTTTCTGATCTCCCTCAGATGTTAAAAACATACCAAATTGCAGCCCTCTAGCCTCTGTAGTTTTTATTTTACTTAAGGTTAAAGTTAGCCATGATCGTGTGTCTGGCAACGCTATAGAACAGGCCACCACCGGGCCGTGGCTGAAAGCGGCTCGTACAGCATTATACGCTGTGGAGAAAACTCGATTTCACCGGAGAAACTTCGGCGCCTTTTTTACTTGTTAATTTTTGACCTTGGCTTTCATGTTTTTGTGCGGATGTATTCATTCAGCATGTGTATGCTTGTATGTATTTATGCGTTCGTTATCATTTATATTTATTTTTTAAGAACAAGAAACCTTATTTAATGTTCGAACTTTTTTATACTTGCATAACCGAATGTATTCATCCCACACGTATGTATGTATGTATACTCTTGCGAGAGTTGTTTCCCCAGAAGAATGTGAATTAAAACAAAGTTCCTGCTCAGGACACCTGGAAGCCTTTGTGACTGCATGGGACATTTCTTTCTTCTGAAGTTGCTTCAGTTGACTGAACTGATGCACTGTCAACTCCAGGGTCGGGTTCCTTTAAGCCCTCAGTGGTCTCCCTCGCTGAGCTCGGAGTTTGTTCCCTGAAGTCCCTGCGAAGGTAATCGTGTGATATATTTTCCTCCCACTCAAGGGAGAGAGAGAGAGAGAGAGAGAGAGAGAGAGAGAGAGAGAGAGAGAGAGAGAGAGAGAGAGAGCCAGTCTCTCGGGGCTTTGTAGTGGGGGAGAGAGCAAATATATCTTGTCCGTTATGGTAATGTAGTTGAAATATTCTAGATTTATGGAAATGTCACGCGAGAAAACAAATGTGCAGCATGCTGGGGTTTCAGCTGACACTTACTTTTTTCTTTTGCTCTTTATTTATTTCCTTTTGTTTGCGTATGTCAACGTGCTTTTGCATATATTTGTCTCTCTATCAGTGTGTATGACATTTTGTTTTTTTTTTCAGGTTTCACTAGCATTTTCCATTTCCCTGGCCAAGGGGCTTGTGAAGATAATTTATCAAAGGAAAATCTCTGATTGATCGATTGAATGTATTTAAACAAACTTTGTTTCTCAGAAGTGCCACGGAAAAACCTACTGGAAGTTCCTTTGATAAAATATATTTACTGAGAAATCATCAGATGCTCTTTCCACTCAAGGATAAAGGATTCACTTTGTTTATATTTTGATATAATATGTTTAATCGAATTTATGTAATGAGATTCTTAAAAATCAATGTTTCTAACATGCAATCTCATTCTCAGATATGAAACCAGTTAACTGAATTATTCAGGGCTATAATATTTTGTAGATGTAAGCCCCATTTATGCTTCAATAGTTGTATTATATTAATTAGTAAATTACTGTTTCCTGCTGAGTATGAGAAATTTTTTATCGATCTTGGCTCACAAAATGGGATGAACTTGAGAACGAATAATCGACTTTTTTTTTTTTTTTGATAACTAACAAAATCACAGGCATTTGTTTTATTTATTTATGAGACCTTATTACACGCTGTGACTCGGGTCCTATTATGCCCACAGGAATCCTTGACCCTGTGCACAGCTACTCGGTATTCGACCTGTCAGTCGAGTTGGTGGACGTAAGATGAGTGGCCGGACTCGACGGCGGTCTGGAACAGACCTTCATTCTGGAACTGTACGACCCACATACCAATCAGATGCTCGCCAACACGACCAGTAGAGTGAGGAAGCAAACTATTGCTGCTCCTTTTTCTGTGTGCTGCAGTTCATGTGCTGCATTAGTATTCAGGTACTCTTATGAAACTCTGAGCCGTTTATCATTATGTATTAGACTTTCAATGAGTCGGATGTAATAGAAGTATTTGTGGAAGATTATGTAGGCTATTCTGACTGGAACGTAAGTGCAACAGTGACTTCAGGTAACATTGATAGAAAACGAGCAGTAACTAATGAAGTCCTTATACTGTTCCTTATTTATAATGGTATTTATTTCTTTTTCTAATGCTGATTCCAGATTCCTGCGTTTTCGATCACTGGCCTGTGTCCCAGGGCAGTGTTCATGGGCGTCGCGTTTTCGAACAACGTCAAAGGGCGGGGCGAGATGGTCAGCCTCCAAGTCCACACCTCAAGGACTTGGAGCACAGGTCAGTGGAAACCTTGCCTTCATCTTCTCTTAAGAACACCGCACATATCGGGTAACCTTTGAGAGTCCTCGCATTGTATTGTTTCACATAACTCCCTTCGCAATGGTATATTTTGGTATATAGCAAAATAAACTAATTCGAGAATAAGAATACAATCTTGTTGAAACGCGTCAACGAGAGAACAGAAAAGGCAGATAAGCACGTCTGCGTTTTGCCAATACATTAGAGATGAAATCCTCCGTGGCTGATCCGTGATCCTTCGCTACCTCGTTTCCTGTCCTCAGTCCTAATCCTCTTCCTCTTTGTCAGCTCCATCGTTAAGCTGCTCTTGGTATCCCCATGATCGATGCTCTCTTTCTGTCTCCCTTGTGACATAGGACAAAAGTCTGTCTGTTTAACGCGAAAAGGAAACGGAAAATCATAAACGAAAGCCGTGGATTTACTCGCCGGGTGAGAAATGAGTAGCTCTGTTGGTCAGTTCGTTATTGGAACGTTTTTTACCTCTTTAGTTTCGACCTGATGGAAAACTCGACTGTGTTTATGCGTCTTTGATGATACATTTATGACGTACAGTATATATATTTAGGAATGAGGGCAGACTTTTATACAGTATTGGTTTAGAAATGTAATGAAGGATCGGAAATTATTAAATATTTTCCCTTTAGCATACATCACCTGTACCACACTTTAGTTATAGCCCATCTTTTGAGTCCACAATTATATATATATATATATATATATATATATATATATATATATATATATATATATATATATATATATATATATATATATATATATATATATATATATATATATATGTATATATGTGAGTGTGTGTTTGCGTATTGATAAAGAGAAACTGAAAGACAGACAGACAGACAGACTCCAGTTCGACGTAAATGACGATTCTTTAAAACCTAATCTTCTTTTGCAATCAGATAACGCCATAAAACCAAACTAATATAAATACTGTATAGGCATCCTAACTTTCTAATGTATTTAAAACATGTCCCGTACGTGCAGGACCCACTTGTATAAGTGGGTCCTGCGTACGTGATACACTTCCACCACGTCACGTGACCGTTCGTGATGAGAACACCTGGTCTCTTCTCCCCGAAACTTAACGAAAAAATGTTCGTAATTAATTTTGTCCTTCTCTGGGAGCTGTTGGGACGCAAAGGAAAATCTCTTACTCTTGCTAATTAATATTTATTCCTTGTTGTGTTTTAAACTACCTTGCGTTGACTAAAATATTCTGTCTAGAATATAAATCAAGATACGCAAATTATATAAAATTCTCTTTTTATTACTCTAAAGTTAAAACTTAATTCATATCTGACTTTTCTTTCTTTTTTCTACAGCTATTATTTCAGACCATGTTTTCATAAGCTAAGAAGAAATTTTCTCTTTCTCTTACGAAGCCAATGAACACCCGTCTTGCCACCACACCTCACATTTCCTCTCTCAAGATCACCAAATAGCACAGTTTCCCGTCAGTTATTTGCTTTTTTTCCTTTACCACATGACTTTGGAATTCTAAGGGTACAATGCTTAAGACGTTCGCCTCACGAAGAAAGGTCTGGGATTAGATTTCGTAATTTGGGCGAAGAGGTGCTATGCCCAGCACCTTCATCCCATAACCAGGGGGCTAACCTTTAAAGGGAAAAGGTTTTTGGTGATATATATATATATATATATATATATATATATATATATATATATATATATATATATATATATATATATATATTACTCCTGTGTCTGAGTGCGTTTGTTCGTCCGAGTGAACGAATGAATATACATATGAATGTATGTATACATATGACTATTTTCCTGTATGTATTATGAGAGGTACTGCGCAAAGGCTAGTCAAATTCATAACCATACAGGATTCCGTTAAGTATTTAGATTCTCTTTTTTTTATTGCTAAAAAACAGGTATAAGAGTAAATTAAACTGGAAAGGGGAGAAATTAATTTTCATTGTTCCAACTTCCAAGCAGTGTCATTCCAGAGATCATTGTAAACTGATATATTTCTGGAACAGTATGATTCAAAAGATAAATTTTTTCATTAGACAAGCATTTCAACAAAAATTTCATGGAATATTTGAACAGAAAACTCAAATAGGCCATTGAACAAAGGTTTAATGTCCCTCGTTTTATGAGCATAGCATTAACCCCTTGAAAACATGTACATTTAGCGTTTACTTTCAAATGGAATGCAAATACGAAAATGGTCATACAGATTTAGTTTGCAGTGCCGTTTAGTTTAACAACAGAATATATTTAGATTCTAAATGACTGAAATTTTGGAATACAGCATTTGCTAATTGTAATTAATGGCAAAGAATTTTAACTCGATAACGTCCCCAGTGTTTTATCAACACTTGACACATTTCCCTATTTCTTTTTGTTTATCTTTATATTACCCCTACGTGAAAGTTCTTTAATTTATCGAATATGTATATACATACATACGTACATACATATATATATATATACTGTATGTATATATATATATATATATATATATATATATATATATATATATATATATATATATGTTTGTGTGTGTATAAACATTCTTTTATATATTCAACAATACTGACAGAATTCAGAATTAATAACCGATTCCCGCATTTTCCCCATTTCATAATTTTGAATATATTATTTCAGTATTATAGGTCGCCTTAACTATTTTTGCTGTTATACATATAATTAGTCAGTCTTAAACCATTTGAGTTTGTGCAAGCATTTGGTTGTTGTAAGTCTTTCCTGACCAACAGAATCCTTTTAAGGCACGTTGAAGGAATGAAAACAGTCAGATCATTGTCTGCTTTCTAGCCAAGTTCTGCCCACCTGTATAATCAAGCTAATTATCAGGTGAGTAAACAGGTTAAACGAGCTTGTCTGGTACGAGAGAGAGAGAGAGAGAGAGAGAGAGAGAGAGAGAGAGAGAGAGAGAGAGAGAGAGAGAGAGAGAGAGAGAGAGAGAGAAATTACATAAGTTTTAACCTATTCCACATAAAATATCTCTCAGGTATTTCAAATATTTGTTACTTGTCTGCCAAGGGAAGGCTAAATATGATTTCCCTAAGGTGCACTGGTGGCAAGAAGTCTTCTCAAAAAAAAAAAAAAAAAAAAAAATTAACTGATTACTTAAACATATTCTCCAGCTCATGTATCGCCTTAGGCATTCCCCAACACACTAAGGAAAACATGGCAATACAGTGTTATATGTAGGGGTAAAACCGATTGTGACTACTATATATTGTTTAACTCTGACTGGTCGGGAGATTGGTGGTTCCCCTCCCCGGCTGCTGTACTGGGTCACGAGGAGTCCCTGGTGTGGCTGGTGATGTTATTTCTCGTGCGCTGATTCAAGGTCCAAAGGAAGGGCGCTGATTGGCTGTAGCGCCTGGGAGATCGTTCCCTACTGCCGGGTTGAAATAATCACGGTCTTTTCGTAATGTTGGAACCTGGAGAGCTATGTGATTCGTATTTGAGCCGATGCCAGGTCTGCATAAGGCACAAAGCAGCAAGATTCAGTTGCATCAGTAATATATATATATATATATATATATATATATATATATATATATATATATATATATAATATATATTATATATATATATTTATATATATATATATATATATATATATATATATATATATATATATATATATATATATATGTATATTTATATATATATATATATATATATATATATATATATATATATAATATATATATATATATATATATATATATATATATATATATATATATATATATATATATATATAAGAAAAACACGCGTGATATAAAGAGTCATGAACCGTGAACACGTATTGAGTTCATGCGCGCGTGCGAGAGAGAGAGAAAGAGAGAGAGAATTATATATATATCCCAACACACAATCCTTAGAATATCTTGAGCGCGCGATGCAGGATAAGAGATGCTGAAAAACTGATATGAATAAGCTTCTTAAGAATGGTTAAACATTAATTAAAGATGACGCAAATAAGGAAGACCTTGCTATGCGAGGAGAATTTTCCCAGTCACAAATGAGTGTTAGGAGAGGTCAGACCGAGATACCTGAAGTATAATCAAGACGTAGGTCACATAAGTAATAATTAGTGAGAGTTTTTTTTTTTTAATTCCTTTGCACGCTTGTTGATCTAGTTGACAGCAACAGAGTGGTTGTGTATGAGTGTGTTTCTTGTAGTTGTGTCCTTTTCAGACATTCAAATATTAGACTTACGTTCCCCATTGTTCAGTAAACCAGGCTCACACTATGTGATTAGAATTATATGATATCTTTAGGGGCTCACAAGATGTCTCGATGGCATCAGTCCCATAGCATCAGTCCCAGAGGAAACAGAATTAGGCCAGAATCCGGGAATCCAGAGAATTCGAAGCCCCATCCGCTGAGGTAGGGGAGCATGGGTTTGTTGTTGTTGTTTTGTTGTTGTTGTTGTTGTTGTTGCTGCTGGTGTTGTTGTTGTTGAGCAGTACTAAAACGTAAAACTGAATTTAAGAAGGAGAGGAGAAAGAGGGTTGGATTCCAATTGTTATTTCTAAGACTCTTTATTCAGTATTGTAATATATATTTAAAGACTTTGCGCCTCTGGGAATAGTAGTAAAACATATCGTGTGACGCCAGGAAATTAATAGTAATAATATATAATAATAATAATCATCATCATCATATCTTTATTATAAAGTAATAATAAAGATATTATTATTATTAATTTTCTTTTTTGTTTTAAATCTCAGCCATCCTATTCGACAGGGTGGTATGTATAGTGTGGGGTTCCGAGTTGCATCCTGCCTCCTTAGGAGTCCATCACTTTTCTCACTACGTGCGCTGTTTCTAAGAGTACGCTCTTCTGCATGAGTCCTGGAGCTACTACCGCATCTAGTTTTTCCAGATTCCTTTTCAGGGATCTTGGGATCGTACCTAGTGTTCCTATGATTAGGGGTAGTTTCCACTGGCATATCCCATATCCTTCTTATTTCTATTTTCAGGTCTTGAAACTTGTCCATTTTTTCTTTTTCTTTCTCCTCTACTCTGGTGTCCCATGGTATTGCCACATCAATGAGTGATACTTTCTTCTTAATTTTGTCAATCAGCGTCAAGTCTGGTCTGTTGGCACGTATCACCCTATCCGATCTTATACCATAGTCCCAGAGGATCGTTGCCTGATCGTTTTCTATCACTCCCTCAGGTTGGTATTCGTACCAATTATTACTGCAAACTAGCTGGTGTTGGTTGCACCAGCTCCAGTGGAGGGATTTTGCTATTGAATCATGGCTATTTTTGTACTGGTTCTGTGCAAGCGCCGGACATTCGCTTGGTATGTGGTTTATGGTCTCGTCTTTCATGTTGCACTTCCTTCATATGGGTGAGATGTTAATTCCGGTTATTGTTCTTTGGACATATCTGGTTATTAGGGCCTGATCTTATGCCGCTGTTAGCATTTCTTCTGTTTCCCTCTTGAGTTCTCCCCTCTGCAGCCATTGCCATGTTTCATTGCCAGCCAGTTCTTGAGCCTGTCTCATGCACTGTCCGTGCATTGGCTTGCTGTGCCATTATTATTATTATTATTATTATTATTATTATTATTATTATTATTATTATTATTATTATTATTGACTTCATATTGCATTTTACTTGTAAGTGAAATCTCTCCATCTTATCGCTAAAAAGAGAGCTTCTGGATTTAAATACACTTGTGGATTAACCATAGGAACAATGTAATTTCATTGGCATCCTTCAGTCAAATTGACTTTCCTCCCCAACTAAGTCTTACATGTACAGTCATGTTCGGTTCACTGATAATACAGTCTTTAACTAATGATTTTCATGTCGATAAACGAGACTTACTTTTTTCTTTTGTCTTATATTCTAACCTTTAATTCAATATGTAATAAATAACATTCGCAGATTAAAACATTCGACGTTTGTTGCCATATTCTGTCTTACTGGAAACCATTACAAAGTAATATTCACTTATTTATTTATTTATTTATTTATTTATTTATTTATTTATTTATTTATTTATTTATTTATTTATTTAGCAGTTAGTTAATTAGTTAGTTATTTCTATTTTATTATCTTTTATTTTATTTATTGATTTATTTATTTAATGCCCATCAGTTATTTAATTATTAATTAAATAATTATTCCTATTCATTTACTAATTTGTATTTACTTTTTTATTTATTTGTTTATTTATTTATTTAGTATTTGCACGTGAAGCTAATAGCATCCCTGAACTCACACGTTGAATCAAATCAATTCAAAAATCTGTGAGAGATTTAGGAACAGTTCAACATATTCCATCCACATTCATTTGAATGAACCCTCCTAAACATTGCCAGGAATTTAGTTTTCATTAGAGTTTTGAATCAGCAGAGAAAGGAAAGTCGTTCCTGTAATGGAAATTTCATCGTGAATCTAGTTTTGGATGCTCATTGTTGTTAGTTTGAATAAAAACAATCCCTTTTAGCTCTTTTAGTTATATATCATAAAGGATCCAGGTTTACAGTGATATTTACCGTTTATTTTTTTTTTTTTGAGATGCTTCAGAAATATTTTTTAATTTTTTTTGTATCTGCATTTTGAACTTTTGTCGTGCATTTGGTGCAAGATAGAAGGAATCATACATACATACGTACACACCGCCAACTATTCCATTTTTCTGCGATTCAGAAATTGTTTTAGAATGCTATTGCGAGCTTCATGCCTTCATTCACCTTGTCTACGGCCCTTTACAGTCAACTGTCTGCCAGGTACCTACAGCATTACGTAGCTTAACAAGTCACAGTAAGTTTTAAAAAGGCCGAGCCTAAATTATTCCTCCTCTTCTCGAGATTCGAACCCGGCTTTTGCGTTATTAAAATAAATACAGTTAATTTCCTTTGAATTTAGAAAATTTGTAAGTGAAAACTAAATTTCTGCCATTTGGAAAATTACTCATTTTAGCAAATATCTGACAAGAAATGAAGCGTCTCTCTTCAAATTGCACTTGATTGAAATTCCCCCGTCCTGCAGTGGAATTTCCCGGTCAGTGGTATCCGCTCGATATCCCCAGTAATATCTCCATTCCTCTGTGACATCTCCCTCTCATATTGATTCGCAGGTCCGTCTGTATTCGCTCGGCTTCTGGCGCTGATGCGTTGTAGTAATATGTTTTGATTTGTGAGGGAACTGATCTATTGGAATACCAGCGGAATAATTTAAGAAAGGGAGACTATATTTGATGTTCACTGTTTCAGTCGCTGTATTACCAGAGTTAGGAAGAAGATAAGAATTACAATGCTGAACTGATTAAGCTGAAGGGAATGCCATTTTAAAGTAGCTTTGTAAAATGAGTTGTATTATTAAGGGTTATGTGTATATGTATATATATATATATATATATATATATATATATATATATATATATATATATATATATATATATATATAGTATAATATATAATATAATATAATATATATATTCTCTCCCACTAATAAACATCAATGGAAACAATCATACTATGTGTTGTGATAACAAGAAATATGAAAATATATTGTAGGCTATCTTCACCATTTTGTTTTCTACCGTAAACGTTATGAACTTAGGAAACCTTTCAGTCAAATAATAAATGGGGTGTAAATCTGAGGAAGCCGTCTAACTTGGTCTAAATAACTTCTTGCGTCTCGGCAGTTCACCAGTTTATCGATAGCCAAATGTAGCAAATAAATGAGTCGGTTATGAAAGATCAGGGTATCGAGAACGAACGCAAAATAAGTGCGATTCCCTTTGCCGAATCAGCGCATTCACTCATTTTAGTTTTCTGTAAAAGAAAACTATTGTGACGGCTTTATCTGTCCGTCCGCAGTTTTTCCGTCCGCCCTCAGTTCTTAAAAAACTGCAGAGGGCAGAGGGCTGCAAACTGGTATGTTGAGCATCTACCCTCCAATCATCAAACGTACCAAATTGCAACCCTCTAGCCCCAGTAGTTTTTATTTTATTTAAGATTAAAGTTAGCCATAATCGTACTTCTGGCATCGATATAGGTACCAACAACACAGGCCACCACCGGACCGTGGCTGAGTTTCATGGGCCGCGGCCCAGAAAACTCGATTGCGTCGAAGAAACTTCGGCGCATTTTTACTTGTTTATATATGTATTAACTTATTAAGTAATGAAGGGAAATTAATTATTCAAAGTGAAATAAAAACCTATATTTAAAAACATAGCCTCTGTCAGTAATGGCAGTAACGAACCAATTGCTCGCTAAGGCTCACTAACCAAACTGAAGATTTCTATTGATTTCTTGTTGATAAAACCCTTAAGTCAATAGGTTCCAAATGGTTTTAATGTCTTCTTTATTAAGTTCCAACCCTCGATAGAGAGCATTGTAGGCTATAGGATTCCAAATATAAAACCCTGTTTTTAATATCAGATACCGAACTAGAATATCATTCTTAGAACACAGAGATTAATTATTATTATTATTATTATTATTATTATTATTATTATTATTATTAAAACCGCTGTAGTTGTTGACGATGTTATTGTGATCTATCCTTGGCCCTGGAACAACGACTTTAACAAATCTAAATAAGGGGGATCCAGCGCAAATTTTGCTCCATCCCGGGGCAGTACTTCTTGAGAAGATTAAAGAAATTGTTGTTGGTACAATTCCCTCGCTAAATTGCAAAAGCGTCTCACATGACGTCGCTGGAGCAAATATAAACAATCTCAAGGAGCACTTTATTCGAGATAGTTCGAGACAATGAGGTCTCTAATGCTATGCCCGTGTGCGCAATTGTCTTGCATATTTTTGGGAAATGAATCCTTCTATACCTTATCGTTTCATTACTGACGAAAAATGTCTTCACCTGTTATTCAGTTCTCTGACATTTTTTGTAAGTCTCAACTGCGTACAGTTTAAAAGATGAAATTTCATTCGGTCGTGACACGTTCTGTTAAAGATCTCAAAATTTACGTTAGCTAATATGTATGTATGCAAGCCTATATATATATATATATATATATATATATATATATATATATATATATATATATATATATATATATATATATATATATATATATATATATATATATATATATATATATATATATATATGTGTGTGTGTGTGTGTGTGTGTGTGTGTGTGTGTGTGTGTGTGTGTGATCAAAACGCGTGTTACGTGTCACTTAAGAATTTTATTTAAACATTCCATGCAGTTGCCGAGCTTGATGTGCTTGGCCCATGTCCACCCCCGTCTCTTCACAAAATTCCCTTCCTTTTATCGCACTCTTAAAAATTTTAATCTGGCTGTATCTTTTTAGAGGTCACTAAGACTAACAAGAGCACAGAGAATTTTCAGCAAAATGCAATACACATATCCTTTCTTGGACTATTAAAAAGAAAAGAAAAATGAGTGGTTCTCATGCCTTACATTCATGAAGGAAATTATTTGAGCTTAAAAGTGCTTCTGTGGTCACGAAACGTGAAGCGGGATCTGGTCTTTTTCTCTTTCTTTTCCAGCAGAATGTGAACGGATTTAGAGGAAGGGGGAAAGGAAAGATTAGGATATTCCGCTTAATGGAAGATATTTTATATTTATGGAAAAGATCAGTTTCGAGCGATATGACATATTTATTTTATCCCATGGTTTTTATTATTTTTCTACTAACCTTTAAACGTATGGAGAAAATGCCAGTTAGAATTAGACACTGAATCATAGGAATTCCGTTCGTTGATAAAAAAGAAAATCTGTAATTATAAATCATTATCAAAGATGGAATTCATTTCTAGGTTTCAGTTATTAGAATTAGTCGGAGCTAATTCGAACAACAAAATTAAAACACTCATAAACAAAAACTGGAAGAGAGAGAGAGAGAGAGAGAGAGAGAGAGAGAGAGAGAGAGTAATCAGCGAAGGCAATGGTACTAATTTCGATAGCAATGGTAAGGTACGGGATTATTTTTCAGAGATCACATCCTATACAAATCTAACTTAGCAACCAATTTCTACAGGAACTCGGTTTTATGTGTGTACTGTACTGAAAATCAAGCGTAACACTTTTCAGTAATTATGGTCTTGATAAATATTTTAACTGTGAAAACCACGGGTCACTGGAAATTATTAAATAAATTTGTGGACAAGAAAACTGAAAATACCTTCACAAACAAAAAAACTGAGTTCAGAGCTAGCCTTGCGGACAATATCTTATATTGTATTCATGCTGATCGACAAAACAGGAACTAATTCTTTTCCTCCAGAACAACGAACTTAACCTATGATTTAGTCATAATCGGTGACACCAGTTTCAGACTAAACCATTCACTTGATTTTATAGCTGCAATAACTCGATCTCCTCTTCAGCAAACGAAACACGTTTAGGACTCGATTGACTTCTAGATGACAGTTTTATTTTTATTTTGTGTTTAGTGTAAATATTATGGAAATATTGTTCATCACAGTATGATTACTCTTGGTTCTCTTATTTTCGGTAACATATCATTAATCTGAGAAAATTCTGCATGGAAAGAGTGTGACAAAATAAAAAAAAAAGACAGAATAGAATTAGGAAATCTATCTCACCATGCTTGATTTGGCAGTGTTAATCATCTGAGGTACGTTCTCATAATATCCAAGGCTTAAGGAGATTTAACTCAAAGGTAATTGATTGTCAGGTGTGGCGAGAATTTCGTGATTACGTTTAAAGACTGTTTACCGTTTTCAGTTTTAGACTCTTACATTAATTAATATGGCGAAACATAAAGGAAAACGAAATTATTATAAAATACTAGCTCTAATATTTTATATTTAAGCTCCCAAATGAAAGATAATTATCATTGTCATCTTACCTACGATAACGGGTAATTCAAGCAAGGATCAAATCAGAGATTGTAATTCCTAAACTTACCTTAAGGTGAATTACGAAAATTTATCCTGACGAAAAAATACAGAATAACCAGTAAATGACATAAAATTGTTACGCCATCAGTGTCTTAAGGAAGGTGTCAATAGGTCATAATGAGGCCCGAAAGCCAGTGAAATGGAAGAAAAATGTAGATCTACAAAAGACACTCACTAAGGTACATCAAATTCAAGAGAGATTGTGAGGCTACATTAAAGGTGCTTTTTGCAAAAAAAAAAATAAATAAATAAAAAAAAGGCAAAAAATTTGAGCCTCGATTTTGGAATCTAAGAGATCCGAGTTGAAAGTTTTCACGTCAGAAAATATGGAGACGGGAGAGAGATCCAGGAAGGACCCACGACCGAGAGGGTTTCATTCTGCATCTCACTGGCACTGTGCCATCTCGGAAGTTTGAGAGGAACGGAATAATAATTGAGGATGCAAGGAAAGATATTAGCTATATATCTACCTTTTATGCATAATAATATGATGATAGCAAATTACTTGTATGTTTTTCATGTTTTTTTTTTATTACAGATAAGTGATGCAATACAATAAAAAAAGCTATGTTTAACAGTAACATATAACAGAAACTACCAAATTTTTTTAGGGATTGGATTTTCCTTGAAAATACAGCCATAAAAAAAGTAACTACTCCTTGAGTTTCGTTAATGGGTTACGGATGCAATTACAATGTTCTACCACAAGGTATCTCTCATTAAATGGATTTGGCAGTCTCACGACCAGATCGCAAGAAATTTGGGTTTTTACTGAAAGGACATGGTAACTTCTTATGTAAAATTTTCTTTAATTAATCTGAATTGTAAAATTCTCGACTTTCTTACATTTTGTAAGTTTATCTCCAAAACGG
>JANJGK010005222.1:40000-49538 GCA_039081455.1 Macrobrachium rosenbergii
ATCAAGAAACATTATTCCAAGCCCTCTTAAACATACGAAATAAGAAAAGAATAGTGGCTTCTTCATGGATGCAGAACTAACCAAATCCCCAATATCGGTGTGGAGGAATTTCTTAATTAAACTGGGAAAAGGAATTTTTAAAAAATGCACAGAAGTCGAGGAAAGACAAGCAAGGCAAAAAGAAACAACATAGTCGAGTAAAAGTTTTTCCTAAACTTTTAAAATCGGGAGCCATTATTCTGAATCTTTCCCTCGGGGAATTCGCTCGTATATTGAGACTTTTTCGCATAATCATGTTCTTTCTCTCCTTGGTCTAATGGTTTTCTTATGGTCTGCAATTGTACGAAAAGAAAGTCATATAAATGCATACATTTGCATATATGCATACAACATACACACATACACCTCTAATATATACAAATACTTTATATATATATATATATATATATATATATATATATATATATATATATATATATATATATATATATATATATATATATATATATATATATATATATATATATATATATATATATATATATATATATATATATATATATATATATTTATATATATATATATATATATATATATATATATATATATATATATATATTATATATATTATATATATATATATATATATATATATATATATATATATATATATATATATGTATGTATGTATGTATGTATTTCTGTGTATGTGTATACCTGTACATACATAAATACAAATATACGTTTATGTCACTCTTCACTCCTCTTATGGTAACACCCGCAGTAATGGATAATGTGATTGTTTGTATATCATGAAGTAGTTTTCTGATTTCCTATGATTTTGTAAAAAAAGAAAATAATAATTATAACTTTATTTTGACTCACAAATATCTAGGGATGCCAAGCGTGGAATATTGCTGTAAGGAATATAATGTATATGATAAAAATAATATACTTCTCAAAAACTACTCATAAGGTGCCTTTTTAGTATATATATATATATATATATATATATATATATATATATATATATATATATTACTAACAGAACCTCATTCAAACTGAATGGTATCTAGTGGAGATATTTATTCAAAAAAGTTACAAGCTTTCTAGGACAAACAGTCCTCATTCTCAAGTATCTGTACAAAGACCAGACACGTAGCCCAGCTGTATTTATATCTGTGTGCTGGATACTTTAATCCTATAATTGCCCTCCTCCTCCTTTGTGAGCCCTCCCCCACCCCCTCCTGACCTTGGTCTTTCTCTACCGCATCTTCATCCAGGTGTTCGTGTCCCGTGCGTCCTCTTGCGTTTTTCTTTTGTTTCCTTTCTACTGTGGAGTGTACAGTTCTTCTTGATATGCTGTCTTCAAAGCCGTCTCCTGTGTTCCCTGCCATTGTGCTATTAGCGCATTGTATGAAGGCGCTCTCTACAATCAGTCTGGCTGTTTTGTTGGTGTTACTGTAAAGAAAACTCACATTTTCCCAGTCTATTTTGTGGTCTTTTTCCCAACAATGTTTGGCAACTGCCGACGTCTGATTATAACGCCTTGTGTTCTGTATGTGTTGTTTGCTTCTCTCTTTACAGGATTTGCCGGTTTCGCCATAGTACCATCTCCACAGTCTAGACACGCTGTCATATTTACCCCGCCCCCTCTTATCTCTCACCCTTTAACGACTTTTTGTTATAATGGTGTTTTTCTAGCTGCCTATCAGTTTGAAATTATCTAGCATCCTGTTGATGGGTATAATAGTGTTGTTGTCCGGGACTGTAATTATTTTCTTCCCTGCCAAATGTTCCTTTTCAATCCCTTCCCTCTCCCCAAAATAGTTTTTTCTTGCCTTGATGTGTGCCCGCTCCCACCAGTACTTAGGGCATCCTAATCTCCTAAAACTCTCCCTCAGGTATTCCAGCTCTTCATCTAAGAATTCTGGACTGCAAATCTGAACTGCGTGTCTGGTCATTGTACGGATACTTGAGAATGAGGACTGTTTGTCCTAGAAAGCTTGTAACTTTTTTTGAATAAATATCTCCACTAGATACCATCCAGTCTGAATGAGGTCCTGTTGGTATTTGTACTAATGCACAGAACAATTGTGTATGTGATCAAGTTAATATATATATATATATATATATATATATATATATATATATATATATATATATATATATATATATATATATATATATATTATATATATATGTATATATATTATATATATACATATATAATCATGAAGCTACAAATGTCGCTTAATATCGAAATTCACGCTACCTCGGTATATCTCCGTTGGAGAATTGTCGCCGAAGGGGAATTTATATAAGTGATAAATGAATTGGAATCGTGGGGACACGAACCCGCGACGAAAGCCTATTCAGCGACTCCAGTTGACGTAAACCATTGAGCCATCAAGAGAGGTTTACGTCAACTGGAGTCGCTGAATAGGCTTTCGTCGCGGGTTCGTGTCCCCACGATTCCAATTCATTTATCACTTATATAAATTCCCCTTCGGCGACAATTCTCCAACGGAGATATACCGAGGTAGCGTGAATTTCGATATTAAGCGACATTTGTAGCTTCATGATTGTATAAAAATCACGGTGTGATAAAAATTTCATATACATATATATATATATATATATATATATATATATATATATATATATATATATATATATATCCTTTAATATCCAGTTCGTTCTACCTCGGAAATAATATATTTTCATATATGTTACCGAAGGGGAATTTTTTTTAGTTGAGAATAAGTTCGTCGTCCCGTGGCCTGGAACCAGCGAAGGACAAGAACTCAGGACTACAGTAGACGCATATATATATATATATATATATATATATATATATATATATATATATATATATATATATATGTATATATATTATATATATACATATATATATATACACACATATATATATATTTATATATATATATATATATATATATATATATATATATATATATATATATATATATATACATATATATATATATATATATATATATATATATATATATATATATATATATATATATATATATATATATATATATATTTATTTATATATAAATAGGTGCGACTGAAGAATCTTTTTGTACAGTTATACTAATATTAACGGAAAGACTACTCAACAGGAGTGGTAATTTTTGTCTTCGTGATAATTTTGCGAATTATGATCAGATTAAGATTAAATACTTACATCCTCAAAACGGATTTTTAAATAAGCGATATCTGCAAATAAAAAAAAAAAGTTCACTAGCAATATACTAAAGCCAAACTTCCCTATTATGTTTTTGAAGGTTATATCTTACATCTGCCAGACTTCCTCTTGGGCGGAAGCTGGGCATGCGCGCTCTTCCAACCACCCACACCTTACTTTTCAAAATGACATCTAATATCGGCTGATGTCCTTTTGCTTTTTCTTTTCCCCGGAACAACTATTTTCTTCACAGAATGACGTGATTCTTCAGAGCCATTTGCAAATGTGTCAGGAAAAGAAGTCAAGAAAGTTATGGTGGAACATATATCGAATTATCTTTGTAAGGAAACCCACCATTCACAGGTAATTTGATGGAGAAGATGGTGTTGAGAGAGAAAGGGCAAGAGACCGACAGACAGAGGCAGAGGCAGAGAGAGATTGGCAGTGGGAGAGAGACAGACAGACAGACAGACATAGAAGACAAATAGAGTCAAAGAGAGAGACAGGCAGACAGGCACAGAAGTGGACAGAGAGATAGAGAGAGGTGGGGGCGGGGGGCAGAGAGAGGAAAGAGGTACACTTCGAAAGGCTGGTGCCTTACTAATGTTAGACTTGAGAGAAGTAAAAGGTCCCCAAGGTCCTATCTGAGAGACCCCTCCAGCCTCCTTTTTCCTTACCTCGACAGGCCCTAAGGGACTCAGTCTCTTGGCTAAAACCCCAAGTTTCTCTCTCGACCTCCACCAGATCGATGGGTAGAGCTGTTGATATTTCCTAACTTTGTTTCCACTGACGATATGACAAACTAATAGGTGGGCAGGAGACAATTTAAAGGATTTTGTGGAGAGAGAGAGAGAGGAGAGAGAGAGAGAGAGAGAGAGAGAGAGAGAGAGATAGAGAGAGAGAGAGAGCTGTAAATTAAGTTGACCGACACCGAATAAATCTGTATCACTTTCAAGTTTTCTTAATATGTCTGATATTTGTCGATTTCAGTTCTGGTCACTCTGGTACTTAACTTTTTTATATCGCATTTTTTGTGCCGCTTTTGTCGCTAATATCTGTAAAGAAACGTTCATAACATTTAATTACATGGCATAGCCATACAGTAGGAAACAATAACAGTGACATTTTATCGTGTGTTCCACTGAAAGTGAAAAAAACACCGGTTGATTTAAGGCTATATCCGGTTTGCAGTGACGTACTGTGCTATGTATACTGTAAGAAGTAACTGAATGATTCCTTTATTGACTAAATCACAAAGGTAAAGTAAATCACCACATCTGGTTAGGATCCACATTTGAAATCTAA
Organism: Macrobrachium rosenbergii; assembly: GCA_039081455.1. NCBI lineage: Eukaryota > Metazoa > Arthropoda > Malacostraca > Decapoda > Palaemonidae > Macrobrachium > Macrobrachium rosenbergii. The sequence continues at coordinate 44,523 of JANJGK010005222.1, forward strand.
AATATTGAAAAATCGTCACAACAGACTTCTGGTTGAATTAATCTATTAGAATCACTGCATATATTTTGCAGAGAGAGAGAGAGAGAGAGAGAGAGAGAGAGAGAGAGAGAGAGAGAGAGAGAGAGAGAGAGAGATGAAACCTGTTTGATTTCTCAACGTTAACGGGAATTAAAATAAAACAAATCACTCTAACCAAATTATAGTCAGGAAACGGTTCCATTTTATATATCAGTGAACGCATCCTTTGCCCTCAGACTCATCCCATCCCCCCTAACTAACAAACAAACAAAAACAAACACAAATGGAAAGGAAATTAACTGACCCCTGTCTATACCAGCAGGGATATCAGTGGTTGTAGTACAAGTAGTGTTAATAGCAGTAGCAATAGTATTAAAGGCCAGCATGGAAGCATAATGAATATTAGATCAGAGAATAAAATGGAAAAAAAAGCATGATGAAATACAGTTGTAAATAGAATATGGGGAGGGAGGGGGGGGAGTATCATTTGTCGTCTTTTGATAACAAAGAAAAAAGACTAAGTTCTGGTAAAAGGAGCTCGCTTGTGGACTTAATACTTAATTACTTAATGCTTAATATTTTAAACTTAATTGTTTAAAAGATATGGTTCGCCCACTCCTTCGTTTCTCTATCGCATGACGTAATATATGAATCAAGTGGTTGCATATACTACTCTTCGTAATAAAACGAAACGTAATACACGGAAATCGGTGACATTCCTCATTGCTCTTTTCATTCGTTATTTCTTACAAATCCAAAGAAAAAGTGATTTGAAATAACAATCTTTATATCTTCCCTATTCGATACCTTTCCTTCAACAATGTTCTTTACGAACAAAAATCAGTTAAGCAGACTTTGTCCCATTTACTATACAATAAACATAAGAGTATTCAATACTGTAATGTAAACAGTTTATGTAGAAAAGAATTTTAATCTACCAAAAATGTTGTTTATTAAAGACAAGAGATGAGAAATAATGAAATTCTAATATAAAATGTTGTATTGGATGATAAAAGGGTTTAGGAGAGTGGTTTTAGGGGGGGGGGTGGGTAGGGGGGGGGGAATTGTTGTCAAAGGACCAGATGAAGAATTCCAAGTGAGCGTCAAAATTGACTGTTTAAAATATATATATAAAAAGAGGAGGAAGCACAGAAAGGAGACGGAAGATGAAGAAAAGGAGAGTAAGAAACAAAAGTTGTTTTCTAAATCACAAAGACGGGATCCACGGAATATCAGAAATGAACAACAACTCTGCAGATTTGCTTAGACATTCTCGAAGATGGCGTCATTTTCGAAAGCCTGACTCCACCAGAAATAATACCTTTCACAGATACTACAAAGTATGTGTAAGCACTCAGTGCGATAAAAAAAAATATAATATATATATATATATATATATATATATATATATATATATATATATATATATATATATATATATATATATATATATATATATATATATAAAATATATATATATATATATATATATATATATATATATATATATATATATATATATATATATATATATATTTCCTTCAATTCCGCCTCTTAATAATGACGATTATGGTGAATGTAAAATGATGATATATCTAATGATCCATTAAAAGGTATTAAACGAAAAAGAACAAAAAAGGCAAATGAAAAAGAAGAAAAGTCTGTAAAATTTCATCTTGTCATAAAATTGGTATTCAGTTCAAACCGTGCGGGGGAGGAAAATAGCCTTCGGCCAGGAGGTGACAAAATCAATAAAGGGAAGCCTCTCTCTCTCTCTCTCTCTCTCTCTCTCTCTCTCTCTCTCTCTCTCTCTCTCTCTTTCATGAGTAAGTAAAGAGTGAGTGCTTGAAGCCACCGAATTAAATTGCGAATAACACATACGTCGCGGAGCGTAAAAGAGGAATTTACATGCACATAAATATGCGTGATTTCCTGAGTTATGTAAACATATACCAAGATTAAGTGGTTTTATTCGTTCAACACTTACTGGAGATTTAGCAAAACCTTATATGTTAGAAATCTATCTCCCTTGGGCTAGCATTAACGAATATATATATATATATATATATATATATATATATATATATATATATATATATATATATATATAATATATATATATATATATATATATATATATATATATATATATATATATATATATATATATATATATCATAGTCAGAGATATTTATTTGAAACGCAATCGAGTCGTGCGCTTGAACACCGTACGAAGAAGGAAAACAAACGGGACGTACAGTACGAACATCCTAATTTATTTTTACGTAAAATTATTGTGAATCGACTTTACTTCAGGTACTGTTAGACTATCGCCTGGTAAAACTCCTATTTATACTACTACTGTCAGTACTATTACTACTACAAGAATGACAAGATGAATGAATACTCCTTCTCATTCAGATATTTTTTGGGGGATAAGTTTTGTTAAACATGAATGAAGCAAACCTTCATAATTCAGTAGCAGTCGTGATCTGAAGTTGAGATGATAAAAAGCCTCGCTACAAAGAGATAACGAAACGCAATTCTAAAAATTTTACTTTCATGAATGTTTTGGAAATTCGTCGATGATTTCCTGTGTTTAATCGCATACCAAAGGGCCATAGCCACCTATGTAAACGAGCTCATTAGTTAATGTTTCCAAAGGGATAAGAGTCGCCCACCGTGCCACCGTGAGCTCCTGCTGACACTGCCCTTCGATGGCATTAAATAGGAAAAGTTATTATGCCACGAAAAAATGAATATTATTTTATCAGTGTGCATTCATTGCTGAAATCCCTTGATTAATCCCACACTAGTCAGTGTGCTGGGTTGCTTGAGGGAATAACATTTCCCTGGCAATGCCAGTAATCCTTTGACTGCTTTCTTATGTTTTTCTTTCTTTACTTAATCCTATTTCTGTCATCCGCGTTTGTTTGCCTTGGCCATACCAAGAAGGGATATTGGCTTTCTTTGCTTCGATAGGTAAATATTTACTAAAGCATTTTCCTGTCTTTTGCTGAATTTTATAGGTAAGTTGCTTCCTCTTTTAGATTTATTTAATGTTATTTATCAATTGATATATTTATTTACTTTTATTTTTGTGGCTTTGGAAGGGTCATTTTAAGGAAAGCAGGATTTTATTTTCGATGGGGAAATAATTTCAGTAGTTTTTTCCACAAAGGTGGCCCTTTTTTATTTGCGTACGAGGTCACATACATACATCTATTTTCCCATCTACCTTGTGGTTATATATATATATATATATATATATATATATATATATATATATATATATATATATATATACATATATATATATATATATATATATATATATATATATATATATATATATATACATATATATATATACATATATATATATACATATATATATATACATATATATATATATATATATATATATATATATATATATATATATATATATATACAGTTTTTACGAGGAATTTCGGAATGAGGTTGCTAGACCATACCCCTTCCAGCAAATGATGAAAAGTGCATGTAAGTGCCTACATCGCCTGGCTTCCTTGTGGGTTACCCATCCAAGTAACGTCCTGATGTAATGATACTTAACTAATCCGATATCAGCTGGGCTGATATCGGACGTCTACGCTAGAACTAAAATCTTGTCCTACTTATTGACTGCCTTAGGGAGAAGGATCGTGCTGGCATAAGGGCACCTTAGTTCAAAATCTAGCAACCAATCAATAAACAGAGCTGTTTGAAACAGAAACAACTGAACGTGGATCATTAAAAACAGCGACCCCGACTAGGGATCAAATAGAGAAGAAGGACATTACCTAAGATCACTTTTCACTCTGATTGAATGTCAGCTTAAGAGAGCAAATATTTCAAAAGGTTACGAGAGATACTCTCTCCTCAATTGTATTTATTTAAGAGTTTTTTATTCTACAATTGTCAAGGTTATTTTTGACCCTGCTATGATGACATTTCATATAAGTATTCTACTGAATATTGCTGATGCAACCCAGTAATGTACAGGTCAAGAGAACGAGGTAGAGAGAGAGAGAAAGAGCGAGAAATAATTCACAGGTTATCTGTTGTTAACACCAAAGGTCATTGACGTCAGAGAGAGAGAGAGAGAGAGAGAGAGAGAGAGAGAGAGGGGGGATTATATACGCTAAGTTTATCTAAGAAAGTACAATCGTTTCAGATCTAAACATTCACAATGTACTGTTTTTGTGTGTGTGTGTGACTGTGTGAGTTTTGTGAGTGTGCACACCTTCACACACACACACACACACACACATACGCGCGCGCGCCGGCGCACTCACACACGAACACTAATGCAAAACCGCGAAATCGCTAATAAATAATACCGGCAAGTGAACTATTAGTACACGTTTTAAGAGCAGGAATACTTGTAACACCCATTCTTATATTTATAAACCGCAACACCCTATATTGATTGATAAATAAAACAACATTTTCAATTAATTTTTCTTTATTACGACAAATGACAAAAATATCTATTCATGACCCATGCTAGTCGCTTACAAAGACTTTTATGTCTCTCAGCTTTCTTCATTACATAAGAAAACGTCTAAAGATTCATAACTTCAAAACTTCTTTATTATCTGAGAAAGGAAAGCTAAAAGAAAGTCTTGGTATCCCTTCGACACGAAAAGGTAACCTTTCCCTAAATGGATCTGTCATATGAGCGTCAATGTGTTACTGTTATATAATAGAGGATAAGTTCTCATAAGTTCCCTCCCTGCGTCCACTTCTCTCCTTTCTGTCTGTCTGTTTATATGTCAGTCTGTAATCTGTCTCTCTGTATTACAGAATGTCTCCCCTCTCTGCCGGTCTGTAAGCTGTCTCTTTGCCTGTCTGTATTACAGAATTGTTTGTGGAGCAGAGAGTTGAACAGCTGTGACAACTAAAGGAGATTCGAATAATGGGAAAAGACGAATGAGGAGAAACGGAGAATTACAATTAAGATTTTTTCTCTCT
>JANJGK010005223.1:2500-5000 GCA_039081455.1 Macrobrachium rosenbergii
AAGAAAGACAAACTAGAAGGCAAGAATATGGTTTGCTTAGAGATGGCCGGAATGTATGGAAAATCAATTTTGGCAATGAAGAAAGAAACAAACAAGGAAACTTTTATCAGTAAGAAAAATGATTTGGGGTCAATCATTTTCAGTGAAACAGACGAGGGTTAGTATTTTTGTGCTCTGCTTGCGCTTGTTTAAATACTTTTCAGACAAGCGTGATTCCGCTTCTGTAAAAAAAAAGTGAAGTTTATTTTATTTAGGAATTACCATGTCTTTTAACAGAGCCTGAATTTTGAAGTTATGAATATACTGCGAATTACATATATTTAAGTTAAATTTCTCTTTGAAAACTGGACTGCTTTGTCTCATTAATACCTGTTAATGTAAGTTTTATTTCAGTGGAATTACATACATGAAGACTAATTCTCCTGAAAAGTATCGCCAAGGGAGAGGATATGTGGAAATGTTCATGTCTGAAATATCTACATAAAAAGTAATATAACATGAAATTTAGTTTATCACCCAGAGAGGTTCGGGAAATATAACAATAAGTACAACCGAGAAAACGTTCGTCCCGTAATATGGCAACTACTGTATCAATCTTTTCAGCCACACTAGACAGGAAGATTTTTAGCTGAAAACTGTATATGGAATGAAAAGTACCGAAAAGGGTTGAATAATAATCGTCAAATTTCATTAACGACCTATCATAACGTTGTTTACATGATAATTAAGTAAAACCGTTTTCTTTTAAAACATTATTATCCTACGAAGGCAAGAAACTTCGACGCCGAGCACCAGAAAGGGGTAAACTGAACTTTTAGTTTCTACCGAAACGAGCTCACAACAGCCGCTATACTAAGTGAAAGCATTATGAATATTACACTTTGCGAGGGCTTTGGGGACAACATAACAATTACGAGGAACGGGCGTAATAAGCGTTTACGAAATATCCTAATAACGGGACATGATACACATCAAATAAAAATTAGAAATGAGTTCCTTATCTGAAAAAGTCCACTGGCTCTCGGAATCTAGTCACGTAGTTCTCAAACTGGTCTTCCCGTGATTACAGGAATTCATCCCCAGAGAGAGCCTCCTTTTTTCCTACAGCTAGGATACTAACTTTCGACTGGACTACAGGATCAAAGATTTTGTCTCCGACAATAATGCAATTAAAAACAAGAAAGAAAGAAAAGGGGGATGGGGAAGTAACTAAACAATCGTAGCGAACTTTCAGAAAAGGACTTCCTTGTAATGAATTTTCTGGTTAGAATATGTGAGTTGCTAACAAGCCAAAAAAAAAAAATAAAAAAAGTTTCTCTAGTTTAGTGTTAGGAACTTGAGATAAAAGCTAGTAAAGCAGGGAACCAAATAAAAACAAAATTAATGTGCTAGGTAATGAATACTAAGATAAAAACAGATCAGGAATTAGACATTGAAAATCATCTTCAAGACTACTACTAGTAGGTTCCGTTTTGTCTAACGAATTCACTTAACCACTGGAATAACTTACACCCTGATAAGTGTTTCTGCACCAGCCTGGAATCAAACTCTTTTATTTTATATAACGTATAACTAACATTTAACTATTGATTACCCGCACCTGAGATGCTTTCAAATGTTTTTTAAAGAAAATCAGCATACCGCAGAAAACATATAATTTGTAAATAGAAAAATATCGGGCAGGTGAAATCCCATGAGGCCAAAATAAAAAGGAAAATAACCTAAGGTATAATTAACAGAATAATTGGAAACACTGATAATTTTTTTTTTTCATGCACAGTGACGAATGTTTGTGTGAATACAATTATATAAAATTTAATATGCTTTATTGTACAGAGAAAAATATTATTCAAATGAGTAAAAGTTATATTACTAATTGCCGCAGGAAAATAACATATATATATATATATATATATATATATATATATATATATATATATATATATATATATATATATATATATATATATTGAGAGAGACAGAAAGAGAGAGAGAGTGCTACTCAAAATTGTGTTATTCCATTCATGTGTGTTAAGGCTGACAGCTCAGCGTCCTACCAAAAAAAGTTTCAAGTGTCAACGGTGTTTTGCTATTTTTCGTAGCAGTCACTCCCAAGCTTAACCAGGACAGTTAACCTCGCTCTGTGAACTCTCATAACAAAACATAATCAATATGCACATAATTAAGTGCGTTAATATCATTAATGCAAACAACAGATAAAGAACCCACCTGCACTGATGACCGAGTTTCACGGACAGTTCTAGAAATCTTTCCAGCGCAACAAAAGAGTAAGATTATATATATATATATATATATATATATATATATATATATATATATATATATATATATATATATATATATATATATATTTATATATATATATATATATATATATATATATATATATATATATATATACTTATATATTTATATATATATATATATATATATATATATATATATATATCTTTATATTACTCTCGCTCTCTGTCTTTCT
>JANJGK010005223.1:10000-49537 GCA_039081455.1 Macrobrachium rosenbergii
TATATAATGTATATATATATATATATATATATATATATATATATATATATATATATATATATATATTATATATTTATATATATATATATACATGTGTGTGTATGTATATATTCATACGTATATGTATGTATGTATGTATGTATGTATGTATATATATATATATATATATATATTATATATATATATATATATAATATATATATATATATATATATATACATTCATTATATATATATACTGTATGTATATATATATATATATATATACATATATATATATATATATATATATATATATATATATATATATATATATATATACTGTATATGCATACATATATGTATATCTTATATATAAACGTGAATGTTGGTATGTTTGTGTGCTATAGAAATGCGAACCGCTTGACCTGATCTAGACGAAATTTGGCACTTGCCCATCATTTGACCCAACTTAGCTAACAGGGTGAGTTTCAAACCCGTACACCCTCCCCTTCCCCATTCCCTAATCCCCCTTTCCCTTTCCCTTTGTAGCTTATGTAGTAGATAAACTCTACGGTTTATCATACTTCATTTCATGTACTCGAGACCATAGAAAAATATTATCGAAAATGCTTTTCAGTCACCACTGTAATACCTGTGGTGACTGTCCCTTTTATCCAAGTATTACTGTGGTGGCTGTCCCTTTTATCCAGGTATTAATTTGCTGTCTGTCCCTTTTTATCCAAGGTATTACAGTGGTGAGTGTAAAGGTAGGAGCCATTTGGATTTTTGCAAAAATCCTTATATGACAGGGAAACAATATTCCAGTCGTAAGGAAACAAATATCGAGGCTTGCGGCATCAAAGTTATCATCCCTGTAGAATTGTGATGCTTTGCGAATAATGCGTAATAACTTGAGATATGATGCTCTTGAGTGCTGAGAAAAAGATGGTTTGGATTTGGACATAACACAAAAGGATCGTCATGTATTCAAAACAGAAGCTGACGTCAGTTAGGAAGGCAGAAGGGTCACTACACAGCCTTCTTTTAAGACATCCATATCAGTGATGTAAAACATGACAGTTTAATTTACCGTGTTCGATAAATTGAGAGCTAATTAGAGCTACAATACGGAGCCTTTTACATAACCGGATTGGAAAATGGCGTCTTATTTATGATGAAAACAGTATTTTTCCATGTTGTTAAATTTCTTTTGAAGTAAATTTGCATGACATCGAAACAAAGAAACGTAGACACAATGAAGGATATCTAAAAAAAAAAAAAAAGATCAACGGAGGGGAAATCGATAAAAGTGTCATCTGTGTAAAAACATCCGGGAGCCTGGATGGATTTCCTTTTCCGAACAAAGATTGGTAGAATTCGTCACTCGATTTGAGTGTGGCCCTTTGTGGTCATCTTCGATCGACTAGGAAGACTGAAAATTATATTATCAAGCGAAAATATGCAGAAGCTCTCTCTCTCTCTCTCTCTCTCTCTCTCTCTCTCTCTCTCTCTCTCTCTCTCTCTCTCTCTCTTCTCTGGCAAGTTCAGATTAATATCCGGTATAACCCATCACCATGTTAATTATATCCACACACACTACATCTAAAGCATTACGTCTTGTTATGCCTTTAACAAGTTTCTGAGAACAGCAGGGGTATTTCCTCAACAACGTCTAGAATGATGACTCTCTTGGAGTGAAGTTAAAAAGCACTATACTTTTTCATCATACTTTATCACCATACATCGAGCACAACATTGAAAATTCTACTTTGACTTCCTGATCTTAGATCCATTACCTGCCCAGATGAAACTTGGGTTTGGACTGGATTAAATCTTGCACTACCTTGCATAGCACTTTATAAGTAGGAAAACACTAAATCAGATATTTCAGAAACAACGCACTAAACTACTTTTAGCAAGCATGAAAGTGTGCGTATTTGAAGACTAATCTCTGATCCAGAGGTCCAAACCTACAGTACGATCTGTTATAATTAATAAAAATATTCCAATGCATGGAAAATTTATATAGCCTTTGCTATTATTGAATTTAATCCTCTTTTACAACAATCTTCTTTTCATATATGCATTTTTACACGACTCTGAAACAGGCCTCATGAATGATGTAATTATATCTGGGACAATTGCAGTCTTTTAGTGTAATGAAATTCTCTTTTGATCCCCGATTTAGTGTTCCAAAACATACATAACTGTGCCAACTGTAATCTAACACCTTGCATACTGAAAGTACAGTTTGGTTCAGAGCTTTAAAGCTAATAATGCAGTAGCATAAAATATTTGCTAATGATGCAGTAGCATAAAATATTTAAAAGAACAAATGTGCAAATTTAGTTTCCAGGTGTTTGTCGGGATGAAACTAATTGTTATCTTTGGTCCCCAGAAGTGCACACAAAAGAATTAAAATTCCGAAGGGTAACATTCACACCAAATGCGAATCCTAGGCCTTCCCCCCCGCCCCCCCCCCCCCGCCCTTAACTCCCTCCTTTCACAAACTCTCGCGCTCGAAGGACATTAGGACCCTTCCTTTCCATTTCCTCTTGCAATCCGTCAGGCCAACGCTTTCCAGGACTTCTTCTCCTAATTAACAGCTCAGAAATTTACCTTCTTTTCTTCAGCTTATCGTTCTCCATCTTGACTACTGACCAAACCATCTCAAAATACTATGATTCATCCTTTGCCTACTCCAGATTTTTAACTCTTTGATATTGTTTTTCATCATTTCACTAGGCTACTACCTACACCACATATACTTCAGAAGGAATTAATCTCATCAGCTTCAATCTTTTTCTTTCCATTCGCATCTGAAATCCGAACTTCACTTCCATGATGAAGAGTAAATCAGAAAGTCCCTTAATAGCATTTGTAACTTGGCTTCTATAAACACCCCAGGCTTCTCCCTCCCGCTACCCTCTTGACGCCTAACGTCTTTTCTTATCTTACCATTATACGTTAGATATACCTTCAAAGTCTCTGCAAATCAACCTTTTCCATTCTTCCGCCATCCAGGTTAATATTTATCATTTCATCTTTCTATTTTCTGCTTGACGTTATAACCTTAATTTTGTTCACCTACTGACTAATGTATCCTCTTGCTATCAGTTTTAGATTACTTGTCTAGTTTCTTCAGTTCCTCTTCCCCATCCCAGTCAACACTAAATCACCTCCAAACATCAACTACTCTACACTTCATTCTCTGCTCTATCTTAACCTATAAGGTTGCAGCTACATCTACCGTAAATCATTAACCAATGCACACATTCTGCCAACGCTCTGCTTCATTCATAAAAACTTCTCTTATTAAGGAAAGGCAAGACAAGACATCGAATATATTCTCCATAAGGCACGTTGGGAATTGGATTCTTTTTGTGAAAATAAGGGAAAGTTACTCAACTTTCTTTATGTCTTGTGACCGAGTTGTAGATTCTTTCGATTTTCAAAACCGGAAAGAGAAGTGATCGCCAACTCAAGAAGGAATTCAGAAAAAATCATTCTTTCAATAAAGATATCAACGTTTCACTTTTCCGTTGAAGGAAGGAATTAAATATCAGTTCGGATTTATTCTTTCATTCGAATATTCTCGCATTCGATTTGTGCTACCCGAGTAATCGATTTGAAACGTTCGTTTTAATAGGCACTTATATACTTTCTTTTTTTTTTTTTACTGAATACGTACAAATTGTTATCAGAAGGTGAATGGGTGTTGACTGAAATTTATTTGCATAAGATACTAATAATCAAGACTGTCATCTAACTACCGTAGAGAGAGAGAGAGAGAGAGAGAGAGAGAGAAATATACTGATTTGTTACTGTTGACAGTACATGTCACTAGCATATCAGTTTTATGTTATTTGTGATTAACGGAACAGATGAATTACTTCTTTATGTTATTTGTGATTAACGGAATAGATGAATTACTTCTTTATACCAGAATGTTTATTACTGACACTGCCTGTGGAAGCATCACAAGTCTGTGCTTCTCAGCTGTTGTATAATTTGTGTGTGACAGAAGAAGCTTATTGCAACATATAACTCACAACGGTTCCAAATATCCGTTTTCTTAGTCTCCAGCAGCTCTCTTAAAAGCTCATAAGGAAAAAGAGAAATATTGGTTCACTCGTCCCCATCAGATCAGTATGAAAGTCAATCAATCTATATGGGGAGAGATGCCACTACTTACAGGTTTTGTAATCGCTTTATGTCTCATTGATAAAAATACTAGACCTGAAGAACCTCTAATTTATATTTTTTTTATTCTTTTTGTAGTGATAGACAATATACATTAGTACTAATACATCAGTACTAATGCCACAGAATGAAGGTAGCAATCTTTCATTTGTACTCTCTCTCTCTCTCTCTCTCTCTCTCTCTCTCTCTCTCTCTTCTCTCTCTCTCTCTCTCTCTCTCTCTGTTAGATGCAGCAATCAGATGTAAGCCTATTGTAACATGTTTTTGACGACTACTTCTTCTTCTTCTTTTAACGTGCTTTTTTTCCCATTTTTGTATGGGGTAAGCACGATGCGATGCCTTCTTTTGAAGGACTTTTGATTTGGCTTTGGGGTAGACCTGTAGTCTCGATCGGCTGCCCTACGTTCATTAATTAAAGTTCCTTATAAATAGGGCACAAAAAACACTAATCACTAAGGTTCGCAATATTAGACATACATAGGGAAAGAAAAAAATAAAGCCACATTTTGATTTTGATTACAGTGAAGGTTAGAATATGCCTTTTATACAAGAAGTACTTGCTGTATCATGGAAAAATAGCTGAGACCAATCATCACTTTTCAGGCATTCACATCCGCTCACATGGTTGCACCTGTAATCAGCTTGAAGGTGAATAATTCCTCAAAGGTCTAGACCTCAGGTGCTGTGCATAAAATCATGAGAAGATCCAGTGTCCAATGTGTGCTGCTTCCTAAGTATATTCAGGTGAGTTATAAAAAAAATTTAATAATTTCATCTCTAATTTACGTGACTTTTAATTCATTTCTCAATTGTTGTGGTGAGGCGTCTAAAAATCCCTTGTAGAACATTTTGAAAATCCTTCGGTTTTTGAAAGGATCTAAAATATGATTTATTATGGTCATTGATGAAAGTGAAACCGTTATTCGTAATATTTATAAATCAATGATAATGATTTTATTTCATTTTTATGTGTAACGAGTACATGCCGCTAACAATATTATATTACCAATGACTGTGATACGGATAGCAGATAATTTTAACGGCAGCGTGCAGAGGTCTTTATAAAACAGAAATAAGATTTAAGGAATAAGATTTTGTGCTATCTAGAATTAACCTTTGTTCCAACCGCGTGAAGAAAGCTTCCATATTTAAACACAATAAAACAAAAAGTTTTGTGCTAAGTTACGCCAATCCATAAACCAAAAAAATTAAATATATATATATATATATATATATATATATATATATATATATATATATATATATACATATATATATATATATATATATATATATATATATATATATAGATTTATAAAAATGGATGTAAGTATGTGTGTGTGTGTACGTTCCAGCATAACTCTGAAACGCATTGAGAAATTTCATCCAAACTTGGTATAAATATGACTTACTGTCTGGAAAAGAATACTTTGGGGGCAAGACATCACAAGTACCAAAGGACACCAAAGGGGTTGGAGGTGGGAAAGGCTTCCCTGAAACGGGGCTGGTTCTGCCTGTAGACTTAGACTTCTCCATCTTTGACTACTGACCAAACCATCTCAAAATACTATGATTCATCCTTTGCCTACTCCAGATTTTTAACTCTTTGATATTGTTTTTCATCATTTCACTAGGCTACTACCTACACCACATATACTTCAGAAGGAATTAATCTCATCAGCTTCAATCTTTTTCTTTCCATTCGCATCTGAAATCCGAACTTCACTTCCATGATGAAGAGTAAATCAGAAAGTCCCTTAATAGCATTTGTAACTTGGCTTCTATAAACACCCCAGGCTTCTCCCTCCCGCTACCCCTCTTGACGCCTAACGTCTTTTCTTATCTTACCATTATACGTTAGATATACCTTCAAAGTCTCTGCAAATCAACCTTTTCCATTCTTCCGCCATCCAGGTTAATATTTATCATTTCATCTTTCTATTTTCTGCTTGACGTTATAACCTTAATTTTGTTCACCTACTGACTAATGTATCCTCTTGCTATCAGTTTTAGATTACTTGTCTAGTTTCTTCAGTTCCTCTTCCCCATCCCAGTCAACACTAAATCACCTCCAAACATCAACTACTCTACACTTCATTCTCTGCTCTATCTTAACCTATAAGGTTGCAGCTACATCTACCGTAAATCATTAACCAATGCACACATTCTGCCAACGCTCTGCTTCATTCATAAAAACTTCTCTTATTAAGGAAAGGCAAGACAAGACATCGAATATATTCTCCATAAGGCACGTTGGGAATTGGATTCTTTTTGTGAAAATAAGGGAAAGTTACTCAACTTTCTTTATGTCTTGTGACCGAGTTGTAGATTCTTTCGATTTTCAAAACCGGAAAGAGAAGTGATCGCCAACTCAAGAAGGAATTCCAGAAAAAATCATTCTTTCAATAAAGATATCAACGTTTCACTTTTCCGTTGAAGGAAGGAATTAAAATATCAGTTCGGATTTATTCTTTCATTCGAATATTCTCGCATTCGATTTGTGCTACCCGAGTAATCGATTTGAAACGTTCGTTTTAATAGGCACTTATATACTTTCTTTTTTTTTTTTTACTGAATACGTACAAATTGTTATCAGAAGGTGAATGGGTGTTGACTGAAATTTATTTGCATAAGATACTAATAATCAAGACTGTCATCTAACTACCGTAGAGAGAGAGAGAGAGAGAGAGAGAGAGAAATATACTGATTTGTTACTGTTGACAGTACATGTCACTAGCATATCAGTTTTATGTTATTTGTGATTAACGGAACAGATGAATTACTTCTTTATGTTATTTGTGATTAACGGAATAGATGAATTACTTCTTTATACCAGAATGTTTATTACTGACACTGCCTGTGGAAGCATCACAAGTCTGTGCTTCTCAGCTGTTGTATAATTTGTGTGTGACAGAAGAAGCTTATTGCAACATATAACTCACAACGGTTCCAAATATCCGTTTTCTTAGTCTCCAGCAGCTCTCTTAAAAGCTCATAAGGAAAAAGAGAAATATTGGTTCACTCGTCCCCATCAGATCAGTATGAAAGTCAATCAATCTATATGGGGAGAGATGCCACTACTTACAGGTTTTGTAATCGCTTTATGTCTCATTGATAAAAATACTAGACCTGAAGAACCTCTAATTTATATTTTTTTTATTCTTTTTGTAGTGATAGACAATATACATTAGTACTAATACATCAGTACTAATGCCACAGAATGAAGGTAGCAATCTTTCATTTGTACTCTCTCTCTCTCTCTCTCTCTCTCTCTCTCTCTCTCTCTCTCTCTCTCTCTCTCTCTCTGTTAGATGCAGCAATCAGATGTAAGCCTATTGTAACATGTTTTTGACGACTACTTCTTCTTCTTCTTTTAACGTGCTTTTTTCCCATTTTTGTATGGGGTAAGCACGATGCCTTCTTTTGAAGGACTTTTGATTTGGCTTTGGGGTAGACCTGTAGTCTCGATCGGCTGCCCTACGTTCATTAATTAAAGTTCCTTATAAATAGGGCACAAAAAACACTAATCACTAAGGTTCGCAATATTAGACATACATAGGGAAAGAAAAAAATAAAGCCACATTTTGATTTTGATTACAGTGAAGGTTAGAATATGCCTTTTATACAAGAAGTACTTGCTGTATCATGGAAAAATAGCTGAGACCAATCATCACTTTTCAGGCATTCACATCCGCTCACATGGTTGCACCTGTAATCAGCTTGAAGGTGAATAATTCCTCAAAGGTCTAGACCTCAGGTGCTGTGCATAAAATCATGAGAAGATCCAGTGTCCAATGTGTGCTGCTTCCTAAGTATATTCAGGTGAGTTATAAAAAAAATTTAATAATTTCATCTCTAATTTACGTGACTTTTAATTCATTCTCAATTGTTGTGGTGAGGCGTCTAAAAATCCCTTGTAGAACATTTTGAAAATCCTTCGGTTTTTGAAAGGATCTAAAATATGATTTATTATGGTCATTGATGAAAGTGAAACCGTTATTCGTAATATTTATAAATCAATGATAATGATTTTATTTCATTTTTATGTGTAACGAGTACATGCCGCTAACAATATTATATTACCAATGACTGTGATACGGATAGCAGATAATTTTAACGGCAGCGTGCAGAGGTCTTTATAAAACAGAAATAAGATTTAAGGAATAAGATTTTGTGCTATCTAGAATTAACCTTTGTTCCAACCGCGTGAAGAAAGCTTCCATATTTAAACACAATAAAACAAAAAGTTTTGTCCTAAGTTACGCCAATCCATAAACCAAAAAAATTAAATATAAAGATATATTATATATATATATATATATATATATATATATATATATATATATATATATATATATATATATACATATATATATGTTGTATAATATATATATATACATATATATATATATATATATATATATATATATATATATATATATATATATATATATATATCTATATATATATATATATATATATATATATATAGATTTATAAAAATGGATGTAAGTATGTGTGTGTGTGTACGTTCCAGCATAACTCTGAAACGCATTGAGAAATTTCATCCAAACTTGGTATAAATATGACTTACTGTATGGAAAATAATACTTTGGGGGCAAGACATCACAAGTACCAAAGAACACCAAAGGGGTTGGGGGTGGGAAAGGCTTCCCTGAAACGGGGCTGGTTCTGCCTGTAGACTTAGTACCTAAATAAACTCTAAGGGTTTATTATACCTCATTTCTGTATACATATGACTTATCATCTGGAAAAGTGCACTGTGGTGGTAAGACATCACTAACACCAAAGGGGGTGGGGGTGGGAAGGTGGTGACGTAAAAATAAACAAAAATGACAGATATTAGTGTCTAATCGATAGTTTTCGGGGTCGCTGAGATGAATAATGACACTCCTGATGCCCTGTAAATCCAAGTTCAGCCCTGATAGGAATGGGGGTTGAGAAAGGTTGAAATATAAAATGTCAAAAATGCTGGAAAGGGAGAAGGAGAGAGAGAGAGAGAGAGAGAGAGAGAGAGAGAGAGAGAGAGAGAGAGAGAGAGAGAGAGCTGAGGAGGTGTTAGGGAGGATAAAGAGGGAAAGAAAGAGAGAGAGAGAGAGAGAAAGAGAGAGAGAGAGAATATAACTGTTGTCATTCAGAGTTTCCCCGGGCACCACCAGGCTGGTCAGCAAGTACTTAATATAATAAGAATTATAAAAATCATTAATATTTATAACATTAATATTAGGGATAACATTTAGGATTAGGCATATAAACATAAGCAAGTTATGGAGAAGTGGTCATATTTTTCTGAGCTTCCCAACCAACGTTTATTTCAAACTATCGTAACATATGAGGCAGTAAAACTGTGAGACTTAAATCCTGCCAACTCTACAACATCTGGTGACAGGGGACATAAATATTTTTGTGCTGGAGGACCAGTGTGGAAAAATTCGAGAAAATATTTTCGAAGTAAAGATAACTTACCGATTCTGTGGATTACTCGTGAAGAAAATCATGACGTCATATTGAATAAATAAAGCTGTTAATTTTAAGGGCGTGCGAATGTTAAAATGGGATTGCTAGTTGTTATATAAGGCAACGAACCCTTTTCTGAACTGGAAACTTAATTATATCATAGAATAGTAGATCATTGATACTCTGTTTAGGGTTTTAATACAAAATTCAGCGTGGTAGGAAAGCGACGTTAGAATTTGGATTCCCATATTCAACAAGTGGATTCGTAGCTGTTCAGGAGGGGCAAAGAGAGGGAGAGAAAACGATAACACAATGAAAAATAGCAAAATGATATCATGTTACAGATGTTGGGAATACCTACAGACGGAAAAACAGCCAAATTATATTATTCAGTTCTTTATTTTGACATTTAGCAAATATCTTGAATCCCTGCCATAGTGTCATGCCAAAGTAATATTTTCATAGCCTACAAAATGTTGTTTAGCAAATACCCTATTACTAGCAGTTTTGGTAGCTTAAATTTAAATGGATTCCTAAAAACACGTTTTGGAAAATTTGGACAGTTGTACGTCTTGCTTTAACTTCATAATTAGCTTGGATATGAGTTTCTTATTTTGGTGATTTCATCTACTTTTGCCCTGCGAAGCACCATTTTCCCATACCTTCTCTCACATGCAAAGATTAACTGAAAAACGTCATGATGAAAAAATATTAGTGTTCACATAAAAATGTAAACTTATTTATGACTGCGTTTATCCTTCCAAAGGTAATAATCTCTCTCTCTCTCTCTCTCTCTCTCTCTCTCTCTCTCTCTCTCTCTCCCACCACAGAGAAGCCACACTGGATGAATGAATATTAATTCTGCCGCTAAACTGAATCATTTCGCCCATAAAAATCGAAACTGGGTTACGATTCTGTCATTTTGCGTTGCACTGTGCAAAGTGGGCATTTGGCAAATTACTTTCCGGATTAAGCCAAATTTCTCTACCACCGGCATTATGGCGTATGAAATGGCGCCTGGTAACAGAATTAATTTTGCGCCTGAAATACTATACTAAATAGAAATAAAAACTTTGTAGCAGCTTTTAGGAGACGTTAGGTATAACGTACGAATATCTTCTCTTCTCCCAGAGAAGATGCTACGAATTACTCATTTTATTTTTCTGCTTGTTAGCTTTAATAAAGTTTACTTTTCTGCAAAGGTTCGGCGACCTCATTATTCATTTAGTATTTCTAGTTGTTATTTATTTTAAAAGCCATGAGCCTAATATAACTGGTATGTTTAAAATAAACAATGTTGCTTGTGTACTTAGGCGTTTAAAATTAAATATATCCACACATACACTCAATATATATATATATATATATATATATATATATATATATATATATATATATATATATATATATATATATATATATATATATATATATACTGTATATATATATATGTGTGTGTATATATGAATTATACAAAAACAGAAAATGGTCAACATCTTAAATAGTCCTTTGTATTTTTAAATAGGAAATTTTATTACATCGAAATTTATTATTATCGCGCTGACACAAAAAACACGGAACTCGTCTCACTAATATCATAAACATTTAACTCTCCTCACTTGGTATGTAAATGAGTTCATTAAAAGCAATTCCCGTAAGAGATGCAATGCCGATGAGGCCTCAGCGGCTAAATGATCAAAGAATACCGCCATTTTAGCAGCTTATGCTGACAAGGACATAAAAACAATTTGGTTCCGGTGAAAGAAATATAAAGGTTACTCTGCTGCACACATCATCAAATCAAAGAGAGATAGAAAGGTCAAAGGTCTATCGTCACGGGAGAAAATTCCTCTTGGATGCTGAATCCAGATTAAAAAAAAAAAAAATTCATGTGATGATCATCAAAAGATGTTACGTGGTGTCCGAGAACAAGAGCTGGCGCTGGCATAAGGCAAGTTTAAACTAGTACAACGTCAGCAAGAAAGATGACTAAGTCAGAGGGGCAACTATGAAAAATGATTATCTTTCATACGCACTATGAATAAACTATGTACCTTTTGCTTCAAGTATTGTAACTTTTAAGATTTGAAATATCGATAGCAGTTGTTCAATATGGCTACTAACATTCGTCTCGGGATCCAGTTAAACAACAAACTGGTCACTTATCCATCTACATATTTTAAGACACGTTTTGTTTTCATCTTAGAAGCTTTTAATAGCAATACCTTAAGCTCCATAATTCCTTAAACTCCATCTATCTTATGGTTGATATGACACGCCCTGTTCTCAGGACCTACTTTAACAGCAAACCAGTCACTCACCTTTCATCATATTTAAGACACGCTTTGCTTTCATCATGAAAAATTTGAATCGCTGGTCAAAACTTATTCCTCAAACCGTTATTAAACTTTTCACTTGTTTCATGGTGAACACTCAGCCCACAAACTTCTGTCATTTACTTACTTCTTGTATCAAAATCCTGCCATACAGCCGCCCTTATACGCTAAATAATGTTACACTTCTGTCATTATAACCCGCTTTCAGCTTCATCTTAAAATGCAATGGAGCAGTTGTTCTTTTCCCTAGAATGTGTTCAAAAACCTATTATGCCTCAGCTGTTCTAAGAGATTTATTACATAACTAGTTATCAGACAGCAAATCTGGTTGCAACCAGCAAAGCAACCGTAATTCTGACGTCACATTCTCTAAGGGAGAAAATGGTAATAAGTGAAAAATAATAATGCTTATATATATATATATATATATATATATATATATATATATATATATATATATATATAGATATATATATATATATATATATTTATATATATATATATATATATATATATACATATATATATATATATATATATATATATATATATATATATATATATAAGCAATCAACACACCGCCACGTTTGTGGTAAAGTTGGTGGCATCCTTACCTTCCAATTGAAAAACCTAGGTTCGATCTCGATGTGAGTCAGAAATCTATATATACGTGTGTGTGTGTGTGTGTGTGTGTTTGTGTGTGTGTGTTAGTTGTCGTTGTCGTTTATAACTCTCTTTAGAACTGTATCATCGTGTGGTGAATGAAAAGTGTGTCAACTCTTTCTGACGATTGTCAATAATTCTGATTGTATCTGGTTTTATCTAAAAAAAAATACTGTAACAGCGAAACTTCACATTGCTATTTTCCCGTTCGGAGATTGATAAGCAGACAGATAGACAGGTAGTCAGAGAGAGAAAGAAATGTGCGAGAAAGACTCCTAACATAGAGTTGAATTTACTTCGGATTTTTATCTGATGGCTGACATGTTGATGGAAGAATCTCTGCAATTGCCTCAGCCGCACAATATTCTGGAACGGATATTGCATATGACTGGACCGAAGCCCTTTGTGCTATCTCCTCTTCTTCGGAACAAGTGGCAGTTTTTGACATTTATCACAGCGCAGGAGGCTGAGTGAAGGAGAAAATGGAGAGGAGATAAAACTGAGGAAACTGGAGGACACTTGATTTACTTCTAAAAATAAAAGAATTGCGTTTTTATCCCTCTAGCGATAAATCCCCGGTCTGTCTTATTTAACCAGTGGAGCTGATGATTGATATGAAATTTATTTATCCTTTTATCTGGAAGAAGAAGAAGAAGAAGAAGAAGAAGAAGAAGAAGAAGAAGAAGAAGAAGAAGAAGAAGAAGAAGAAGAAGAAGAAGAATAACACTCTCTTAAACATATTCTGTTAAACAAAATGGCATCATCAGTTGAATTGACTTTATATTGAGAGTACTAAGTTCTATCTACAACGCTCTTTTTTTCCAGTTCTATTACTAGACAAAAGCTGGCCAATGTTCATATTATGCCTGAGAGAAATTGAACAGATGTTGAAGACTTAACAATTTCATTCTGCATATAACAGGGAGGAATTGAAATGCGTAGAGTTTCTGGCAGAGCGTGCATCCCTCCATGCAATAAACTCTACTGAAAGAAAATGTCTCTCCGCATTTCACTTACTTCCTGTTTTATCCAGAGTAAAATTACTGAACCTTCAGCTTCTGTACCATTTCTTTCACCCGTAATATGAATATTGGTCAACCTTTGTCTAACATTAATACTGTAGAAATAATAATAATAATAATAATAATAATAATAATAATAATAATAATAATAATAATAATAATAATAATAATGAATATTATTATTATTATTATTATTATTATTATTATTATTATTATTATTATTATTATTATTATTATTATTAATCAGAAAAAGATGACATCTTAAAATAATAAATAGGACTTAAGGTGATAATTTTGTTTTGAAATTTTTCAGTACCAGAACACAAGAAATATTACTGGGAAAAGAATATTAAGCCAAGCCCTATTTCCACACTGTAGAAGCGTACGCATGACAATAACACGTGCAGTTCTGTTCGTCCGATTAGGGAAGTTTTGCAACAATAGCTAGCAACAGCCCTTAGTCAGGAGATCACATAGAAATTAGATTAGCTGCTAATAAGTGTGGCTGGAGGTTTGCTGTCTTTCATCCCAAATGTATTTACTGAATTGAGGAAGGACGTATCCTTTTAATCTTTTTAGCACAGGACTCCTTTGAGAATCTGGTGAAAGCTATGGACGTCCTCTAGGGAAGAATGTTTATCAAATCAACAGTGCATTTGGCATGCAATGTACATACTTTTATGTCGCTAAATATCGTTTGCCTAATATGATATGGTGCAATCTAGAGTTGAGGAAAACGCGTTTATTACAGAATTATTTACTTGTGCCAAATCTCGTTTCCGTTGCAAAACAGCCTATTGCAGTATACGGAGGGTTCTCATATATACTCGAATGGATGCAAAACGTTCTTCCTATGTTTTGTAAAATTGCGTTTTTAATATCATCAATAATGATATTCGTTATCTGGTATTCTGTTCTATATTTTAAAATGGAAATATATATTTACAACAAGAATTCCACAATGAATTTAATTCCTCTAATCAAACTAAATAGGCGACCATGAAACATATCAGACTCATTTTGAAAAAAAAAATCACATATAGTACTTGACCTGCCTTGCTTGACAGCAATTAGCACAAACACGCAACAACTCGAAACAAACCTCTCTCTCTCTCTCTCTCTCTCTCTCTCTCTCTCTCTCTCTCTCTCTCTCTCTCTCTCTCTCTCTCTCTCTCTTTTGATATAATTTCTTAAATAATTATTGATTCAAACCTTATGAATAAATTTTTGAATTAAATACCAAAGTTCTTGCTCGTTAAAACCACTTTTCAATCACATAATACCATTAACTGACAGAGGTGATATCTGAAGCATTTCGAATATCCAAGGAAGTTGACTTCTCCCTTTAGACAGCCATTTTTCTTCGTGTTTCGTAGACGTCTCCTGATCAAACTGAAATTTAACACTTGGTCCCACATTTTTTTAAAGGATATAAGAATTGTATATTATTAATCCCCTTCATTTCAGGGACAATAATATTCGGGACTTAGACAATTACACAAAAAACCCTCCACAATTTCCCCTCTATAATATCCTGCTAATTCTCTTCCGTAATTATTATTCATTTATGTAAAACAAATGAATGTGTAGATAACATTTTTGTTTGACGGAAGAGAGTAATCATTACGTTACAGCAAGTACCAACAGATTAGGCTTCCATATTGGGGATGCAAATTGGACTTTATTTCAAAGTCGTCTCCTAAAACATTACCAGATCAGTATTTTCCAATATTTATCAAAATTACAATATTCTTTTCATTTCTTTCTAAAGACCATCCGGAGAGCTACGTTTTCTGATCATATTCTTTTATTTTTCCTCCTCTTCTCAAGATATTGTTAAAAATATATTTTTCTCCATCTTTCCAAAATACAGTCCTTAATCTTGTAGGCTGGCAGCTCTAACTTGGCTTACATATGTTAGTTCCCCCTAACAACTCAAATAACATTCTAATTATTGTATTCCAGCTCGTCTGCAATAAATTGTTCGGGTATTTGTTAACTATACTGACGTGATTTTTCCAGATGATATCATAAGTCATTTATGCCAAACTAGGTTTTGTCACTCGTCATTGATATAAGAAACTGAAGAAGAGAACAGCTTAATGCCCAACCTTCATATACTTTATACTTCCATAAATTTTCTTGTAGTAATTCCCGCCACGCAGCGGAAGAGTCATGTGGCTCTTTACAAAAGAAATTCGCTAAAGTATACTCCATTAACCGCTCTTGAATTCCTGATTGTAATCAATATCGTTCTTTTCTTTTATGTCATCTCTTGTGTCAAGCCACATCTGTCTAATAAATTCATTTACCTCTTGATCGTTTAACTTTCAAATTTACCCATAGCTTCTTTCATATTTCTTTCTGTCCACATTTCATCCAACATTTTTTAGCCATACTTTTCAATCTTAAGTTCTAAATCCTTCCTTTACTTACTCTGAGGTGATGTCATTTTCAATGAACATATTATTTTGTATTTCTTCTTCATATCTTGTGGTTAAATCCCTGAGCATGTGCTTTCTCATCAAAGACCCCTATGTATGTGCATGCGTGTATCTGTGCTGATATGTATGGATACAAATCCTTTAGAGCATACATTTAGAAATTATAACCTGCCTCATATTCAGTTAGGTGACATCATTAACTGGGAACTGGTAAGTTTCATTCCATCGAAATTAATAAGTTTAATTACATTTTTTCACGCATCATTACTTTATAACGGATGATATGAGCATGAGACGGTCTAAAATACAGGGAACTTGGTAAAATACTAGGAATTCAGTTATTATAATTACTATCAAACATACGGGAAAAAAATTTGTTCGTTTTCAATGCAATTCCATCTCTTTATAGATAAATTATATTGGTGCGAAACGACCCATTGAAAGTCAGTGTAAAACAATAATAGAAGTAAAACAATTTAACAAATTACCTCGAAAATTTTAATGGCCACACTTTGATCTGCCAGTTTTAGCTAGAAATTTCCTGACAATTAACATCACTATTAAAGGATAATATTTTGCTGAACAAATAACTATACTCAAAATTAATCCTATACGTATTTTTTAAATATTGAATTGCTCAGTTCATTGTGATAATGCCAAACATATGTCTCCGATATTTGATTTTATGAAATTCATGTTGTCAAGCCATTCAGCGTTTAAGACTGAAAAGAGGGAGTTTGAGTGGCTGGACAGCAAGATAAAAAAAGACCTCCCCCTCAAAAAAAAAAGATGAGGAACAAGAATGTAAAAATGGAACTGAGAGATAACCCTACAGTTACACTGAAAGGTAGTAGTAAGAGAATTGGATAGCAGGACCGAAGAAAATAAGCGGGAATGGA
The DNA here is from genome assembly GCA_039081455.1 of Macrobrachium rosenbergii. Classification (NCBI taxonomy): domain Eukaryota; kingdom Metazoa; phylum Arthropoda; class Malacostraca; order Decapoda; family Palaemonidae; genus Macrobrachium; species Macrobrachium rosenbergii. The sequence continues at coordinate 27,027 of JANJGK010005223.1, forward strand.
GGTGAAGTGAAGGGCTAAAAAGTGGGCCCAAGGGACACTGTAAACACCTTTCAGTAATGCATACAGTGCACCACGTGAGATGCATTTACAGAATGCTCTCTGCGGGGTATCTCAGATGTTTTAGAAGTAAAGTGTTTTTAGATAGTTCTCTTAATCGAATATATCCATCTTCTGTCGAAAACTTCAATTACGATTGCTTGTTCTGCACGTTAATGCCACCATTTATTCTTGCTTCCTTGGATTTATTTCTCCTTATCCTTAATGTAATTTCTTTCCTCCTTTTGTCTCTTCCAAAAAATTTTGCGTAAGAACCGAGACGCATAATCCCTCTTCGCCTCTGATTGCAAATCTCATCACGTTCTAAATCATGCCTCTCACTTAGTTCGCAAGGAGATATCATCCCGCGAGAGAGATCCAGAGACTCAAATAATGCAGCATGTGTACGTGTTTATGGGCGGAGGGAAAGCAAAAGAAATATTTAGAGGAGGAATGCTGCATATGTAAGATGCTTCGTGTTTATATCTTGAACTTTGCTATAGTGGGCATTATTATCAAACTGCTTGTTTGCCTTTCTTCACGCTCTAGCAGATTCAATGTTAAACAAACTAATATATGCTGCAATACGAAACATCCTGAGGGATGGCCTAATGCCGTACTATGATACTGTTCAAATGTATGTCGTTAAATGTGATTTAAACGAAAACATTAATATGATTCTGTCAGGTCAATATCGGACCCATTTGCTAGATTATTCTCAGCCCGTTTTGGGTTATTCTTTATGCATTGTTTTCAATACAGGCTTTCAGGATGGTTTCCAGTTACATACATATATATATGTATGTATATAAATATATCTGCATGTATATATGTATACTTATATATATATATATATATATATACACACACACATATATATACTCGTATGTATATATATATATATATGTGTGTGTGAGTGTGTTTGGGTGTATGTGTGTGTGTGAATTTTTTGTCACTTGTACACTTATGACTTTTATGTTCACAGCTATTAAGCCACAATATCGTTTCATAACGAATTCACTATACTTTGTAAATTAATTAGATCCATAGGAATTATAATAGATAAGTGCTTCTACCTTGACCAGAATTCGAACTTGAGACTTTTGCTTAGAAACAACAATAGACAGTCGATTTTGACCACTGGGCTATCAAGAATGATAGGAGTTGATATATATATATATATATATATATGTGTGTGTGTGTGTGTGTGTGTTTGTGTGAAGATTATTATGTTCCTCTCTGTAACAGACTTGAAACTGATCCCCCATACTCCGATCTATACATTGCATTAGCTTCCTTCACTAAACTATCTACGCAATAAACCATCTGATTTCCACATAAATCATACCCGCTATTTCATAGACTACTGTAATGTATCCCAGCATGCTTTTCAATTCCAAGCTAATAAGAAACAAGTAAAAAATGCGCCGAAGTTTCTTCGGTGCAATAGAGTTTTCTGTACAGCGTATAATCAAGGCTACCGAAAATAAATCTATCTTTCGGAGGTCTCGGTATAATGCTGTATGAGTCGCTGTTCTTGAAACTTTAACCTCGGTCCGGTGGTGGTCTGTACTATATCGTTGTCAGCCGCACGATTATGGCTAACTTTAACCTTAAATACAGTAAAAACTACTGAGGCTAAAGGGTTGCAATTTGGTATGTTTGATGATTGGAGGGTGGATGATTAACATACCAATTTGCGTCCCTCTAGCCTCAGTAGTTTTTAAGATCTGAGGGCTGACAGAAAAAGCCGGCACAATAGTTTTCTTTTACAGTAAACTAAAATACGTACAACGCTTTCCAAAGGTTCTGATTGTAATGAATATCTAAATAACAGCTGTCAACACAAAATAAACACGTCCGCAGTTGACTGCTTGAATATCATATGGCACTGTTTACGTATCGTGGAACATGCAAATTGCTGTCTAGCCAGCTAAGTAATAATACATGAAAAAGAATTTTTTTCACGAATTTGTCACTCATCACTCTACGCTCCAATATATCAAAAAAGAAAAATTTGTAAAATCACACAGAGTATTAAAAAACAATGAGATAGGTATCATACATTACAACAGGATAACTATCATACTTTAAAAAATTATCTATGCCAATAGTTACACTGGAAAATATAAGAAGCAAGAAAGATTGCTGCCGTTTCCGATGAGTTGAAAGTTCTCTGCAAGACATAAGAGGCGCGAGGAAATTGTCGCTCTGCTATGCATACTAATACAGATACCCGCAGTCTCTCCATAAAGAGAGGCCCTCGAAACGCATTCATATTTGGTGTTTGCTCCCTTAACGATCAAGGGAACATAACGACTACAACAGATGAGATCGTGCCTTGAAAGTATGCTGTAATGAATGATGGATGAAAGCGCAATGAAATATACGGATTGGCCAAGGACTCATAATACGTGGTGTCTTATATATCGAGTAAGTCTTTCATCCTTTACACAAAACCTGGTGACGGTTTGTTAATTAGAGGACCAGAAAGACTTGACAGAGTAAAAGGCTATCGATTGGGCATGAACACCAAAATAGTATAATGAAAATAATTGTCATCGTACAAGGCTTCATCTTGATAATCTTCTTTTGAACGGGAAACCCCGACGATCTTTGTTTTTTAGGCCTTCGGTTAATCCTCTAAAACCACGAAATGTCGGAAGAGAGAAGAATCCCAAAGATATACAGAGGAATAACAGGAATGATTTAGATATTCAAGACAGACGATGCGGAGTCTTAATCAAAACCCAGAGACTCGAGTGCAATAGGAAATGAGTCCAGCGAACAAAATTTTTACTGAAAACTTAGACCGGATCCAGCCATGTTTTATCGGCACTTGGGGAGAACCTCCCTTTTGCCACTCAAGTGGAGTTCCACGCCAGAATTACAAGTTGACAAAGAAAAAGAAAATGGTAGCCACGAGATTGTCACTTTCATTTCTGATTCTTGTGTCTTTCGGGGGATAATACATTCTACCATCAACAATTTATAAAGTAAACAATGATAATGAAATCATTTGTGCTACATAACAAAAAAAGAAAACAGCATTAATGTCAGCAATCAAATTTTCGTTAGTGAGAAGTGAAAATAGTGGCTGATACAACTGATCAACAAAAATGAATGAGTAAGAAAACCTAGTAGCTTTTTTTTTTTTTTACAATATCAACATGAAAACTAAAATGATCAACCAGCTTTTACGGCTGTCTTTACAGTTTCTTTTTACCTTTTCCTTCTTTTTTTACTTCTAACTGTAATTTTTTTTTTTTTTTTTTTTTTTTTGCATCATTCTTCATTTTTTTTCACCATATTTTACTGGTTCTCTCTTCCCTCTTTCGCATACTGCTTGCACTTTTCTTCTCATAGATGCCGTTCTCTTACCACTAATTGTATAAATATATTGCTACCTGAAGGGCTCTGGTACCTCTCCCTTCCTTCCGTTGTATCTCCATTTTTCATGCGCTTTTCAAGAAAACTGAAGTGGAGATTTATATAATCTGGCGTTTATAGTACTTTTAAATATTATACAGTAGATTAGATTGTCCTCAGTTTGAACTTATTTCCATGCTTGTGTAATCGGTACCATTCCTGTTGAGTTTTGCATTGGCATAAATGTGCTTTATCATTCCTCTAAAAGTGATGAAACTGAAATGAATATTTCTCTCTCTCTCTCTCTCTCTCTCTCTCTCTCTCTCTCCACCTGCTTTTTTAAGTTGCGGTCGTAATACGTAGGTATATCGTTAACAATAATGGGAGATACCAAATCTACGTAAAAAGAGGGTGCTATATTTGATATTTATCGCATGCAACATTACTGTAAAAGGAGAAACCTTTGATGGCCGAGCATTCCAAAAGGAACCACTGATTAGAATATGAACTGCACAAGTAACTTGCTTATGCCGTCCATTCTTATTCAAGCTTAATAACTTGAAATGGAGACTGATATCGAAACAGTAACTACCAAAGAATCGTGGTAAAAGGAATGAATGTTTGCACTGGAACTATGCTAACGTTGGCAACGGAACACGTATATGTGTAAAAAAAAATCTAATCTTATTTAAAAATGAGAGAGATTCGGTAAAAGGGAGATAGATTTTGTATGCATGAGATAGAAGCCTGCTTAGGATCTTAAAGTTTGAGAAGTTTTTGGCACATGGAGAAGAGGAAAGAAGAGCAATCAGGCAGAAAATTTAGAGAGAGAGAGAGAGAGAGAGAGAGAAAGTAAATTATACAGCTGTCTCGCTCCTATGCCCTAATGTAAATTCGCAACTCTTGAAACAGTTTAGTGCTTTGCGATGGAAATTGAACTAAGAATGTAATTGTGATATTTTTACTTATATGTTTTGTTTTGTATGAATCATACTCGCTGTGAGTGAAATGTCATTACGGTAATAACTGGACAGAAATGAAGTATATATAGTAATATATTATTGGTGTAGATCGGACCAAAGCTAGCGACTTCTAACACAGACAAAACTTTCTAAGATTTGCGTGAATTCTAAACGTTCTCTTGTTTTACTTAAGGAATAACTTTCTTCAGAGAAGGAGTGACGCCTCTCCGGTGAAGGAAAAACTAATAAATATTCTAGTCACTCTCCCCTTTGCATTTTTTGAAAAGTGGTCACATCAAAACCAAATATGGCGCTCGTATTTTCAAAAAGCATTCGTTCCCAAATGGTATGGTAGGGTAGACACTTTGAGAGGAATATTCTGAAATCCTACTGTATCCAACTGAATACCTTTAATTAAAATTTCTGTTGATATGACTTTTGTATATGTTTACAAACATGTTGGAAAACTTAAACCATTTGTATTCAGACCTTTCAAACGGGAGTAAATTTGGGGAATGGTATAATTACAAATAAATCGGGCTCACTAAAATTAGATAATTCAACAATTGCTAAGAGCTACAATGGACAATTCAACGTATGGTTCAAAAATGACATACAGTTTATCTGAATATAGTCAAATTAGTATACATTTTAAAGCAATGATAAACAAATAAAAGAGTCTCTTTAAACAGCGGCAACAAAATGTCTCAAAATCAACGTATAAAATACATATAATTGTCACATTAGCGATGAATCATACCTAACTTCGGCCATACACATCACAATGTCTGAGTTGTCACATATTACGTTGTAAGACGGTAACCTAAAGCACCACAGCGGAGGTGACTGAAGCTTTACCTGAAGATACGATATTCTGCCATAGTTTGTGGAGCTGTTACGCAAGGCTGGCTGGCGTTCATCTACAGTGAAGGTGATTCGGTCCTCTTCAGTGCTGAAGTATTCCTTGCTTCACCAGTAGGGATGCGAGGTGGTTTCGCAGTGCTAATAAGTAATTCTTCGTACATGTAAGCGTGCTTTCTTATTAGTCACCCCAAGGCTACTCTAAGAGATGGATGGGCTCTCGTTTCCATGGCAGTGCAGGCTTTGTGATGTCCATAACCTATGATTGGTATAATTTATCGCTAAAGTGACTTGTCAATATATACAACATGCGGTTGTTGTATCATCTTTGATGCCATAGTTTATTATGAATATATACACATACGAATATATACATGTATATATATAATATATATACATATGTATATTTACTGTATATATATGTGTGTGTGTATATATATAAATATATATATTTACTATACATATATATATATATATATATATATATATATATGAGTCAGACAGCATAAGTATTATCAATATTAAATTGTCAAGTGTTTCCCTTATTGCTTGTGTGATTATGCCGATTATCTAATTTACCTTTCATAAGACTAATTATTTATGGAGGTAGCAAAGGTACTATTCTCGATATTGATAATCATGTGAGAAATGGTGTCCAGAGGAGAACTCTCTTGATTCCCTAAGCCATTATTAATCACAGAAGTTACTTTCGAGGAAGCTAACCATAGCCAGGCTTCCATCACTGTTATATAAACGTGATAATAATCGTAATCAGTTGAATTAGATCTCAGAGACAAGATATTCTTCAGTCTTTTAACTGAGTATTTAAAAGAGATCAATGATTCTGAATAAAAATAGTCTTTATTCAAACAAAAGAACTATATCGGAAAATATAATAATTTCAGACATGTGTTGTAATTGCAACTTTGTATAAAATTTTAAAAATTTATTGAAATAATTAAAAGCTAAAATCTATAAAAATAGTTAACCTTTTTTTCAGGATGGGGTTAAACTATAATAATCAATTAAACACTGCGCACTGCAATTAAACAATGCGCCGAAGTTTCTTCGGCGCAATCGAGTTATCTGTATAGCTTAGTTCCTCATTGGATGGATCGATATCGTTCTCGGCTAGCACTCTGCTGGGCCCGCGTTCAAGTCTCCGGCCGGCCAATGAAGAATTAGAGGAATTTATTTCTGGTAATAGAAATTCATTTCTCGATATAATGTGGTTCGGATTCCACAATAAGCTGTAGTTCCCGTTGCTAGGTAATCAACTGGTTCTTAGCCACGTAAAATAAGTCTAATACGTCGGGCCAGTCCTAGGAGAGGTGTTAATCAGCTCAATGGTTCAGTTAAACTAAGGTATACTTAACTTTTTATAATAAACGCCACCGAAAATAGATCTATCTTCCTGTGTTCTCGGTATAATACTGTGTATATGTATATATATATATATATATATATATATATATATATATTAATAAATTCTTACTGTGAACGATTCCCCATCCCTTAAATTTCTATTAAGACATACATACGATCCAAACATGCATTGCTCTCGACCAACTATTGGAACATTTGAGTTACATAGACTCTATAATTCAACATCACCCATCAAAGTTAGGACTGAAGGCGGGGAATCTTAGAGGGGAAGTCAGTTTGATGCAGTAAATTTTGCATTTCGATAACTGAATATCAATTCAAACCATGCAAATTGAATCTCCAGGAGAGCGATTGACTGTTTAAATTACTGCTTAAATTTCTATCCAGACATTGCTCTTGACCAACTATTGGAACATTATATATATATATATATATATATATATGGCAATGAGTACTTAAGAACGTGTTTCACAGAACTAAATTTCTGACTCACATCGGGCCCGAACACCGGTCTTTCAAGTATGATAGCTTTTTCAAGTGGAAAAAGTAACTATGATCATCAAATTTCAAAAGACTAAGGAAATAGCAAAAAGAAAATAAAGATAAAAATATATACAAATAAGCAATAAATATATATATATATATATATATATATATATATAATTATATATATATGTGTGTGTGTGCGTGTGTGTGCGTGTGTGTGTATGTGTGTGTGTCTATGTTGCATACACTTGTTGAAAAAGGTATAAAGTTTAGGTGAACGGGAACTGAAGACATGTGGTGCAGACCAAATTGCTATCTCGGCCCAGAAAGGGGACTATGGATGTTGACACTGCAAAGCGTTTAGTGTGCACTAACGCCAAAGGCACAAACATTTAACGTGATAGCGAAAGCTATCTGTTAAGTTCGCTTTTTCCAAATATCTTAAAAATCCTAGCAGATGCGACAAACGTCTATAAACTATGTGAAAATCTAATGTTTTCGCTTTTGTTAAAATATTCTAATATTTATGAAAAAGAGGACCGGCTTTATGAATGATTAATGTACTGAGTGTTTGCTTATCAGTAAAGCACTAATTGCCATCTTTCACAAGTTCCACTTTGTGAGTTTTTAGTTAAGTACCCAACCATAAAACACTGGATTGGTGGTCATTATACATTTATCACAAGAGACACGTTTATGCAAATAGACGTCAAACATTGCTTGCATATTTTTGCGTACTGCTGTCCCCATAAAACACTTAAACTTTCAATCAAAATCAATTTAAACTGTCAGACATGCAAACCATCTAGATTTGTATTTATGAAAAGTAAAATAGAGGAAAAAATTATATATCCATAACTCAAAACATATAAGAAATCAGTAAACGACCTTCGTCCAACCAGACCGGGGCAGGTGAAGGCCCTGAACATCGATGCGAAATGTCTATTACAGTTTGAGACGGAAGTTACCGAAGAAACTCTCCGAAGATTCTCGATAAAGAAAAGAGGCTAAGATATAATTATTTCAAAAGTTTTATATTCGAGAACAGCAATTTCCTTCTTGCAATATATTGTGAGGTAGTCCGGCCGAGTTCCATTAAACAAAGAGAGAGAGAGAGAGAGAGAGAGAGAGAGAGATAAACACCGACTGAGAGATAAGACACATGTTTGCATGATGGTAACAACTGGGCTGGAGAAATTATTTAACCCAGCTGATGACAGGTAAGAACTCCTCATATTAAAATGCTAAAAAGTACTCTCTCTCTCTCTCTCTCTCTCTCTCTCTCTCGTTTTGCTGGGCAGACGTTGTGCTATGATTACCTGTCTCTAAAATATACGCAGACTTTGGATATTGAATTCCAAACTTCTTGCGAAGGAGAATGTTATCCTTCCGAGAAAACCGGGATTTGGATTTTTTTTTTTTTTTTTTTTGAAGAGTGAGTTGGTCAGAGTTGCCTTAAGAATTTTTTTTTTTTTTTAAAGATAGAGGTTGCTCATGTTTTTTCACTGGATTCAAGTAGGTCTTTTAAGCTTTTTCTTTTTAATAACAATATTTTATTTAGTTTTTAGCTTGTTGACATCTTGAGTAGCACGTACTCAACAATTTAGAGTCAAGTGACATCTTTGTTTAAAATAGATGTTTGACATTATCATAACTACATGAATCACGTTATCAGTTATTTTCTTAGATAGCTGTCCATTGCTCACAGATGCATTTACTTTTTATTCAGGAAAAAAGTAATGACATAGGAGATCATATTTTCTGTTTTGCCTTTCGTTCGTTACTTACAATTATTCTTTTCTATAATCTTTTCTTTGATATATTATCCAATTATGATAAATACATTATATTATTTATTTACGACATAACAGAAAAAATTGCAGCTTTTAGATACGGTGTTTTCATAATATGTTATCCATCCCTGTTATTCCATAATTTATCTCAAACTGAGCCAGGAAGCCCTTAGAATGGATTATGATAAATTCGTATTAATCATCATGTAGAAACTTTGCTCTGATGCTTATTTATGTTTTTAAAAAATATGAAACAGTTCAAATATTTTTTACATAAAATTGCATAATGGAGACAAATTCATGATGAACTGTTGCAAGCTTCCAAGAAAGCACGAGAGAGATTTTCAGTTTTAATCATTCCGAGATTTTCCTTATTTTCATTCCGAATGACCGTGACTGCGATCTCGTTTTTTACCCAATCTTATCAAAAAGGAAAATGAAATATTAAACACTTATTTACTTGCAATTTACTAATGAGCTTTTGATAATACATTTAGATTAATCTATGCTGCATTGATTCAGAGATTAATAACGCAGTCATTTTTTACCAGATTTATTTGTTCTTCTCCGATTGCTGCATAAATAAGTAATTTAATTCGTTGATGAACTGAAGATTTATTCATTGTAGTATAATTCATGCACGTATTAGATAAGATTATTTGCATATATAGTTAAATTAATGGTTTTAGTTTTCTCAAAAGAAAACTATTGTGCCAGCTTGTCTGTCCGTCCGCAATTTTTTCTGTCCGCACTTTTTCTGTCCGCCCTCAGATCTTAAAAACTACTGAGGCTAGAGGGCTTCAAATTGCTATGTTGATCATCCACCCTCCAGTCATTAAACATACCAAATTGCAGCTCTCTAGCCTCAGTAGTTTTGATTTTAATTAAGGTTAAGGTTAGCCATAATCGTCCTTCTGGCAACGCAACAACACAGCCCACCACGGCAGGCTGAAAGTTTCATGGGCCGCGGCTCATACAGCATTGTGCCGAGACCACCTAAAGATAGATCTACTTTAGGTGACCTCGATCATGCGCTGTACGGAAAACTCGATTGCGCCGAAGAAATTTCAGCAAATTTTTTACTTGTTTGTTTCGAAAGGAAATTATTGTTATCAGTCTTTAGCAGGAAAGGTCATTTATTGATGACGATCATCTTTACCATGGCAATGGGATGATCTAGTTATTAAAAACCAGAGTATCATTAATATGATCTACCAAGAAAAAATTAAGTTATTAGATTATTCCTTTCCATGTGGAATAAAAAAAATATATTATTGGGCGACTACCAAAAAGGATGAGAGGTTAGGTTAAGGCAAGAAAACGGTAAATTAATCATCAGAAGAATCCTGAATAGGATGAGAATCTTGGATTTTTCTCCATATCAGTTACCCAAACATAAAAAAAATCAGACAGAATGAAACCTCAGACGGAGTTTATGTATTTTCTCAATCCGTAAGACTACGTGAATCCGGAAAGCCATGTGAAAACCAATCGGATCTGATGGATAAATATGACATTGGAGCACAATATAAGGCTGAGGTATGTGCTCTATGAGTTCTTGAAATAGTTTTCCTACTTCTTTTTCTTACTAAAAGACAGGAGAATTCGTTTATGAAGGCCTTCATGAACATTTCATAGCTTTGCAAAAAGCTTTTCAGCAACTCAAATGTGCTACGGAATTCAGTCGCAATGTCCCGATCGTTTTAGAAATTTTTATAAATCTTACAATGCTGATTAGAATTTAGGATAAAACGGGCTTTCTCCTTTTGTGTAACATTTTAATGTAGTGATATAGATATCTAAGGAAACTAATTACGTAAAAAGTAATATATTTACTAAAAAAATATATATAATTCGAGTAATTCGATTAGTCATGTTTTGCTAAAATATTAGAGTAGAAAAAATTCATAACTCAACATTTGGGTCCTCAGTTACGATTCGCTTAATGTATGTTGAAATATCGCATTTAAAGTGACAAAAGTAATGGAGTAGAGAATACGTTTAATAATCTTTCTATTGGGTCAAAATTGTTTATCAATTTTAACTGATCAATTTTAATGAGTAAATCTGAACAGCTTGAGCAACGCCTCAATCTATAATGTTTCCTTCTAACGGTATTGTTCACCATTTATTTCGTTCGTCTTTTTTTTCACCTCTTTAAAATGAAATTCAGGTGTTAAAAATTTTTATAAAGATAACAATTAAATATCTGAAGAGTATCTGATTTTCCGAAATTGGGAGAAGAAGCACACGAACGAGTAGACTGTTGTAAATTCCCTTACCCTTTGAACTTAGAAGCTAGGTTATTAGTTCTCTAAAAATGAATAGATTTTATAGACGATGGTAAATGTTTTTTTTCTAAAGTCATTTTCTACAACAGAGCTTACAAATTAAACTAATTGAGCAATGAAGGATATAACAAAACATCTCGCTACAAAGAGGTAATTACTTCCTGGTTCCTTTCTGATGTAAAAGGTTTTCAATCTTAGAGGTTTAAAGGATTCCAATAACCAAAGGCGAAAGACAATAATAAAAGAAAATAATAAGGACAGAGGAAGAGATGAGACTTGACAAAGAAGTCAACCGTCCTGCCTCTCGAAACATGAAAGGTTATAACTACATTAACGGTAATCTGGGATCGAGTGCAAAATCCTTGGCTGTCGAGGGAAGAAGGAACGACCTTGTCGAACAATTCGAGGATTGCTGATATCTGCAGAGTATAAGCCCGAAGTGGCGGCCTGGCGGCGCTTATGAAGCTGCTTGAAAAGGAGAAGAATGAAGCCCTTCACCCTCAGTACAACAACGGCCAAAATAATAAGCAGACAGAAGAGAAATGGAGGCTATAGTGTGGCTTAGAGCAGTTGAATCCAAGGTCGGGTAAGGTTCATTAATCAAGATTTTGATTTCATAATAGCGAGAGAAATGTGCTGTTGAGAGACTAAGAATATATAAACAAGGAGAGGGAGAATTCTTTGAATCGAGAACTGTACGTGACTCAATCCTGTCTTGCATGGAAACATGAAGAAGACTCCAATTTATTAGAAATTCGTTCTAAACGAGGAAAAGTTAAAAATAACAGTTCTTAATCATTGCTGCGTAGAACAGAACGAGAAATATGGAAACAACAGACTTAAAATTGTAGACATATAAAAAAAATTAGCGGCAAGAGACAAGGGTATGAGAGCACAATTCCCCTAACGGCAATGAAATGCAGTTAATATTTTTGACACTACGGTAGACTTCTAATATTGCAATAGACAGAGAAAATATTCTGACCTAAAATATCATGTTTGCAACGCTGGCAATTCCTGTGGTAGATGAAATGAAAACCTAGTTCAAATTCAATAGAGTTAGGTAACAAATTATCCTGGTAGCGATATTCACTGGATGTGGTTAATCATGGTTGATTTGAAATTTGAAATTTCATAACACGAGAACAAAAATCCTGCGACAATACCATTGTTAAAGAAGAATCCATTATCCTGATAAGAATAAATACAAGGAAAGATACTGACTGAGTTTCGTATGATGCTGGGGAAGTTCACTGTTGTGGAAGACTTGTAAGACAACACAAACCAGAATCCATCCATTAAATTCGGCATCTAATGTGATTCGGATGACCAAAAATTCTTTACACCTCCAGATTAGATGAACAAATTTCCGTCATTAATATCAGAAAAACAGTATTCTGTACTGAGGACCCAGACAAAACAGCATCCACAACAAAACTAATGTTCCTCATTCTGCCTTTGGTCAAACAAATTGACTTATTTGTAGAAGCAGAAATATGCAATGGCCTCATTTATTGCCATCAAAATGGTTCAGATAGAATTCCCCTTTTATGCAAAGAGGCGCCTGCGATGCAAGCGTGTTGAGAACTACCGAACCCAAAAAGACTTTACGTAAAAGATATTATCAAGAACGAGTTTTTGAGAATGATGAAAATGAAACCGATCAACAGTTTCCTAAATTTTTTTAATAACGGATAATTTAATTTTGATCAGACGCTAGAAATTCGATGCCCTTTTATTTTATATATATATATATTTTTTTTTTTTTTAACACTGTATCTCATTATCAGTATTTAACCATTTGAACTACTTGACATCAGCATTTACGAAAATTAAAACCGTCAGTTTTACCTAACTTGATTTCAAGCTAAACCAGTTTCATCAGCGATGATCATATTGAAATCTATCGCCTTAAAAAAGAATTCCGTGATGTACACGATAGTACAGTCTTTTGCATCAGTTGTCATAATAATTAATCACCACAAGAATATATCATCCACCACATAGTTTCATGTTTAACTCACAGCAGCATCTCGGAAGGATAATAATTGAATTGGTTAAATTTATATCCCAACATTTTTGGCTACGATTCTCTATTTATTTAACTTGCACATGCTACATATTACAAGCATATACATACGAACCCAAACAAACGCCTTCTTGCCCTAAGACGTGCATTCACCCAATTGTCTCCAAACCAGTAATATATACTTCTTTTGTATGCATAACGATGGATCTGTAAAGAAAAAATAATTCAACAAATTCACGTGAAATAACGCTAGAAATATTTTCAGTTTCTCTCCCCTTGACAATTTCATTAGGATGAAGAAAAACGATAAAAATTACTGACAATAATATAAAGAACAGTCCCTTTTTTTAAAGATGATGATAAAGCAAGACATTTTTCTTAAGCATAAATCTTTATATATTGTTGAAAGTACACTGAAAATCCTGAACCTTTCAGAGGAACAATGTTCTCATTGCCATCCTCCAATGAGGACAGTAGTCCTCGTAAAGCTAAATGACCATAAGTATATTTCTAACAATATATCAGGATTTACACTCAAGAAAAGGTCAATAGTCATTTTAAAGCCTAAGGAGCATAAGGGTACTTTTAACAATATATAAAAATTTAAATTAAAAATGGTCATATTTTATCCTTATCAATAACCTTTAGTTCCATTTTGTGTTCCTTTTGCTGTGTACAGTATCGTGGTCTTTGATGATGACGTACATAAGACACGCATACTGTATAACGCGGACAATGAAAGTCCAAAGCTCCTTCCCTCCAGCGTTCGTCTCTCGAGAAGTGTTTGAACATTTGTTGAATGTCAACACGGGAATTGTGGAAAAATACTCGTAGACACACGGATGTCCTCAGCCATTTAGGAAGAACCTTTGTTTGATTAAATGTAGGTTCTCGGTTATGTTAATAAAGAGAGAGAGAGAGAGAGAGAGAGAGAGAGAGAGAGAGAGAGAGAGAGAGAGAGAGAGAGAGAGAGAGATGAAAAACTATGGCTCTTGACATGTTACGTAGCTGAATTTTTATTGAGTGGTTTATGTGACTGTCACAATTACCGAATCCAGAGAATTCTTAGTAATACGATCAGGCCGTTGAAGTCATATCGGATCATTGCGAAATCAAGCGATCGGCTAAACTCCCTAAGGATTAGATATCCCAATCAGAGGACAAGATTAAGGCTATGATCATCAGTGAAATGGGCCATCATCAAGGAGGACATTAAATGAGATTAGGTGAGAGGATACAAGAGTGAGAAATATATGGCTATGAAGGAGATATGTGTTGGTTCCAGTAACTGGCGAAATTGAAGCCCGTTAGGCGAGGAATGTCATATTGACAGTGTTATTCGATGAATCGTAAAACAGATTAGCTGAACTAATGATAAAAATTATATAAGTGCTTGATAGCGATTGCCGATATCATGTGAAGTTACCCTAAATGTCAAGCACTTGAAATTTTCTATGATTGTTAGCGGTAACACAGGACCAGGAGCTGTAGACGGATATTATTCTATAAAACATGAAACAGATTAGCTGAACTATTTGTAGAAATTATATTATTACTCAACAGTGATTGCAGATCTCATATGGTTGTACCTTGAAAGCTATGAACTTTATGCACTTGACTTTTTCTGTTATCTAGCGTAGGAGTAAAGCAAGAATAATGGAACTAGAAAACTCCGGAACTATGAATGACAGAAATTGTCTTTGTACACTGAAAGAACTTGCTTTTTTCTGATTTTTCACTAAGTTCACAATTGTACGTTTTGATGTATAGGCAATGTGCAGTATATATACAGTGTATATATATATATATATATATATATATATATATATATATATATATATATATATATATATATATATATATATATATATATATATATATATATATACATATATATATATATATACATATATATATATATATATATATATATATATATATATATATATATATATATGCGTGTGTGTGTGTATATGTATATATATATATATATATATATATATATATATATATATATATATATATATATATATATATTTACAAGAGGTTTTAAATACAAGAACACAAGGTTGTCGTATGAGAATTGGCAATTAAAATATAATTTTTCAAATTAATATAAAATATTACTCATACATTATTATTCAGCCACAATGAAGCAATCACGTATATCAGAAATTATTTGTTTTGGTTTTATGTGCAATTTCTAAAATACGCTTCGAAGTATGGTCACACAACGCGAATTTTCGGTAGTATTCAAATAATTTATTCTAACGCAGAGCGCAGTAATTACTTGAACGTTTTTATTATAAGGTCAAATTTGAATTTCATAGATAACTAAAAACAAGAACACGGAGCTTGAAATTGAATTTTAAATCATAAACCGTCAGTGTCATATACTCGTGATCATTGTAAACTACATTAAACAGTTATATCATTTTTACCATTAGTTCAGCTAATCTGCTTTACGATTCGTAGATAAGCAATTACCTTCAACGCTGCAAAAAACAATTCATTCATGAGATAATACTGATCAGTAAAATATATATTACTAATATTCTTTCGGGTAATGGCTTAACACTGAAAAATAAAACAAATTTGTATATTAAATTATATAGTTTCAGACTTCATTTAGTTGACGTCTTAACCCTTGAAAAACAAATAAATTTGTAGCATTTTTCGTAACATTATTGCCCTAAAAGACACGAGGGATCTATGGATATTGCATCCTGACGTTCGGCTCTAAGATGGCGATCTTAAGACACCGATTTTGAAGTAACTTTCAAGAAAAGAGAACTTTTTCGAGAAGGACGCCTTTATGTGACTGATAGTATTTCTTTTTTACTTTGAATTTACAAAACTAGAAGTCATATAAGTTGCTATCGGTTAGTATTTTTCATGCGTGAATAAGAGTATTTTATATAAAAGATCAAGTATAGAAAAAGTCTAGCTTTTGCTAAATGGATATTCTCGCAAGCAGAACGTAGTTAATAAGACAAGAATTTAATTGAGCTCACGATCTAGGAATTATGAAATGTATATAACTAAAATAAATATAAGAAAAACAATTACTTTCTTGATCACCCTGCCATGCCTGTATTTCATTCATCAGCATCTTTTCAGCAACGATTAACACTCTACCAGCTACAGATAATGTCAAACTTTACGCAGAAAAAACTATATTTGAAACAGATATTAATCCATTTTTCAAAACGTGAACTCTTGAAACAGAAGCAGTTTCATAAGTGTCCGTCTAGACTCTAGAACATACCCTCAAATCATTCCTGTGTTCTGGTTTTCCTCTGAGAGTTGTGTAGGGCCTTCGAATGTTTCCGTGTTGTTGCTTTTCGTCAGAATTTGTAAACAGGAAGATGAAAATTGAAGCAACACTTCAAGGAGAAGAAGAAGAAGAAAGAGTTGTCTGGAAAGGCTCCGCGTTTCTGTTTGTACTTCTGCTTTGGAGGGCCTAAACAACTCAACAAGATAACTCGTTAGTTATTGCTCTCTAGTTCTCTTTTCCTTTCCAAGCCTCTTTTGTTTTCCGTATTTTTTTATTCAAGGTTCTGTCAAATACCCCATAATCAAATATTTGTTCCCTACAGTTTATTACTGAAAAGATTTCAGATGTCTTTTTATTCCCAAATTCATGCACTTTGATATTCAAGCATTTCTATGGTAACATTTTTGTTTCTCAGCATTTAATCAATATAGTTACAGTTGAGTTACATTCTTCAAGAAATAAAATTCCTTTCTTTTACGTTAATATCCTTAACATCTTACTATTAAACAGAATAAATTAAGACATTACATTTCCGGAAAACGAAGTATTAAGGTCAAATATATAAATCATGGACGAAAGACTGTTATAAGGTTTTGAAGCCAAGCACTTTTTACATGAAATGATATAGAAATTTTATCATTTCGTTGATTTCCTCGTAAATCACCAATCACCTATATCCTCTCTCTCTCTCTCTCTCTCTCTCTCTCAGACACACACGCCCACACATACACACACGCACACGCGCACACACACATACACACACACACACACACACACACACACACACACACATATATATATATATATATATATATATATATATATATATATATATATATATATATATATATATATATATGCATGTTTATGTACGTGTGTAGTTATATGTGGTACTGTGTGACTGTGTGTGTTTATGTGCGCGTGTGAATGTGCTGACTGGGAACCTTTTATTTCCTTCAGGAATAATCCCAGAAAAGCTAGAGCTTCTTCCAGGGTCTCGTTCTTTACGATAGTACCTTGAAAACTTTGCGTGTATTGGATCGGCTAGAACCAGAGTTCTACCCGAGAGAGAGAGAGAGAGAGAGAGAGAGAGAGAGAGAGAGAGAGAGAGAGAGAGAGAGAGAGAGAGCTGGAATAAACGAGTACCAAACTAGTTTTGGATTTGATTACCCAAGTCCCTTGTGTTTATAGTATGAATATTTACAGGGTTATCGCTATTGTATTTGGCATGATGCCTGCCTTGCAGGGAACCTATTAAATATTTTCCACTCTCACAATGTTTGACAGGTCATTTTCATTGGTCAAGTATCTACTAACTCCCGGGGCCTACTTTAGTGTCATCATAACGTGAAAATTATTATTATTTATTTTTTAAATATTACCGTAACACGAAGTAAAAAAAATGGTAAAAGTTACGTTTTAAGAAATAACATTGCCAAATGTTTGAGTCTTTTTGTCCTGTGCCAGGAAAACCCCAAATTATGTCAATCGAAATATATATATATATATATATATATATATATATATATATATATATATATATATATATATATATATATATATATATATATATATATATATATATATATATTTATATATATATATATATATTTATATATATATATATATATATATATATATATATATATATATATATATATACATATATTATATATATATATATTATATATATTACCATCTCCGAGGCACAACAACCTACCAGTGAGGACACACTGACCTTGAGAAACAGTGGCCCATGGCCCATGTCAGAATGATTGCATTCTTTAAGGCTATATCTTGAGAAATAAAATAGCAGATTCGTGTGATAAAATATGTCGATATTATTATTATTATTATTATTATTATTATTATTATTATTATTATTATTATTATTATTATTATTATTATACCATGCACAATGCAAGGCAATAGTGCCCCTCCAATAGTTTTTATAATAAATAATCAACAGCATTTAATGAAACTTTATAACTGCACCATCTAATAATTTGGATAGTTTACTACAACTGTTTTCCTGGGCTGTCAGTGTTTCTGCTAAAATTACACTTTTAGGTGCAGATGATAAGTGTTTCAGTGTAAACCTTACCATACAAAGCAACAGTCACCTAACACTATGCTGCGATAACGAGCATTTGTTTATTTCGGCTCTGGTAAAACGTATCTGAATTTATATATATATATATATATATATATATATATATATATATATATATATATATGTGTGTGTGTGTGTGTGTGTGTGTGTATACATGATTATTATTACACTGACATGTGATTTTGTTATACTTATATATGTATATATATATATATATATATATATAGAGAGAGAGAGAGAGAGAGAGAGAGAGAGAGAGAGAGAGAGAGAGAGAAAAGTATATATGAGCTGAAATAATGCGTGTCCGTCGTCACATACAGTGACGTAATAACAATCTCATTTTTATTCTGTTGTGTTTGTCCGCATCAGAAAAAGTGAGGATACAAAGGAGTTAAAAGGTCATTAGAACCATTAAATTATATATATATATATATATATATATATATATATATATATACATATATATATATATATATATATATATATATATATATATATATATATATATATATATATATATATAGAATCTAGAGAGAGACCGACAGACAGACAGACAGAGATAGAGAGACATTGTATGGAGCACAAAATATCTTTTGATCCTACCTGCCCATACTAACACATTTATAAATACATACACGATCAGTATGTCAATGAATCAAATTGTTAATGTCCATCTTTTAACATTGACTAAAGATGAGGGGATCTGAATTGCGTCCGTTGAAACAAACAATTTGCATGCAGAACCTTTTAAGTAATACAGACGAGATTTGGCAGATGTTGACATACTTCACTTCCCCTCTCTGATAACCGGTCAGTAATCCCTCTGACTATGTCCATTTCAATCCTGTTTAACTTAATTTATGCCTCTCTTCACCTTTGATGTTTCAGCCTGTCCGCATTTATGCTTCTTTTTGAACTCCGTCGTATTTCACTTTTATAGCGGCACATACCTCTATACCATTAATCATGCAGTTGCTTGCAGAGTTGTTTGTTGCTTCTGGATTCTGAAAGCGGTTTTAATCATCACAAGAGACGGTGGCATTATCTCCTGGCTGATCAAAGATCGCTTGCTCCTTATTTTAATGGGGTATCAAATCAACGAAGATTTTGCACTACGTAAACGATGCTAAGATGGGTCGTTACTTACTTGGATTTCATATATCATATGATTTTTCAGGCGTTTTAAGTGGAAATATTGTTTATAACTTGGAATTTGGACCAAATCTATTTAACACAGCAACAATTTGCAGGATATTGTCAGTTTACTGTATTGCTCTCTCCGTAAACAATTAAAATAATTCCTACCGATCCCATTCTACTTCAGACCTCTGCATCGACGAGATGTTCGATGAATGATTTGCTACTTTTGCCAGCTTTTATGTGATGTTTTCGCTGGAATATTAAGAGTCTGATTAAAGCAGTTCTTTCTAACTTATGAGTGAAGTGCCCTTCCTCTTAAAACATTAAAGGGAGTAATCTGTCATAAAAAATTTTATTTACTGATTCGTTATCTATTTATTCTTTGAAATGGCTACTGAACAGAGTAAGACCTACTTTATTGGATCAATAATAGGCCTGTCGTTCAGATGAAACAAACAAACCAAAACTACAAAACATATATCTGTCTTCTCCCACCCCCTTTTTTTTGTAATGGAGACTCTTCAAGTAGAAGCTCAATCCAAATTGATGGTCGAACCTATGCTTAGTAATCAAAATCAAATAATCTTATCGTCAGATTTATAGACTTAGGCTACAACATCAAGAAAGAAAAAATAGAACTCCAAAATTTCATAGATGGCACACCAGGTCGTTCTCATCGTCCCTTCGCTATTTGCAAGAAAATGTAAAGTTATTTATGGACTTTCCGATATCTGCATTACTGTGGATTGCTTTTCAGATACTAAATTTGGGTTACGATGGCCAAAGCACCAATAGTTCATTTTCTATCTGCAGGTAAGCGAATGGCGTCGACTTCTATCGGTAATCGAAAATGAAGTTTCACGCAGATAAGGATTGGGGAGGTGTCCGTACTTTTTCTTCAGCGTTATTTATTATCTTTAGTATTGGAGGTAAGTCTAAACTTCTAGCCGTTCAATCATCTTTATTTTGCAGTATATTTTGATTTCTATGGTTATTAGATAGAATTGTGCTTTTTTATTGAAAACTGTTTCTTTAATTATATTTCTGACACTACTTCGGGACCAATTACGCTATGTTTTTTTCTTAATTAGATGTATAAAAAGACCATCACTATTTAGGTCAGTTCTAACTGAATATTTACGTTGGTTTATCCTGATATTTGATACCTAACTCGTCAGGCCAATATAAAATGAACTATAATCCATACATGGAATTCTGTAATCATTGTTATCACTCTGTCGAGGACAACCTTATAAGTATTTTTTTATAGTGCTGTGCTGTTATATAAAAAGATTACATTTGCACTGAATATTTTCAACAATGATTCTTCGAAAGCTGATAAAACTTGACTAAAACGGATGTTATCAGTTAACTGTTTTTATGTCGCTCGTTATAAGATTTTCTCACAGTTATAGTGCAGCAATTATCAAATGTGCATATATATATATATATATATATATATATATATATATATATATATATATATATATATATATATATATATATATATATATATATATATATATATATATATATATATATATATATATATAGATATATATATATATATATATATATATATATGTATGTATATATATATATATATATATATATATATATATATATGTATGTATATATATATATATATATATATATATATATATATATATATATATATGTGTGTGTGTGTGTGTGTGTGTGGTTTGTGTTAGACTGTAACTCCTTTTTACGCAGCATTTTCGCTCATTCAAGCACTATGGCCCAAAAAGCCTATCAATATCGAATGTACTTTACCTCGGAAGTAACATACATCCAAATGGAACTGGATATAGTAAGAAGTCCTGACCTGTTAAAACTGTATTGACGGGGTCTTTTTTCACTCAGCTACAAGAAAAGGTGTAAGTTGACTTCCTACTTTTGGATATTTTACAAGGAAAGTATCTGCGAAAAAAGACGATTTATCGACTTTCGTTCAGCAAAAAAACAAGTATAGACTTCAGTAAAAAAAAAGGGGGGGGCGGTGTTTTTGACCATATTGTCGCTGCAGGGTCAAAAAGTGTTCCACGTAGTGTTTTAATGTCTTGTTTATCTTTTCTTTGGGTTATACGTTTTCCCTTATATTTATGGTGCAAAATCCACAAATACTCGTACATACTCGTATATGAGCAAAGCTGCATTTTTCAGAATGCACAAACTGATTTTTAATCATTTTTAGCTCCTACCTCTATATTCTTCTGTTACTCGAGAATTATAATGACGGAACCGCATGTAGCCATAATAAGGGTATTAGCCTCTAAGCAGTTAGAGATTAAAATCTTTAGTTAAAATCTCTTTTTCATAGTAAGGTATAGTTACAAATGCATCGTTGTATAATCGCTGTGTAACGTTTTTCTTCGGTACGTCTTCCTATCCGTCAATTAGAAGGGTTCCGTCAAAACTAGTAACAAGATTTCTATAAAGTTTTTAAACATTCCTTATATTGTAAGAATGAACCTGTTTCATTTCCTTGTTGATCAGAGTCACGAGTTGAACACAAAATTTTATCATTCCTTCGCTTTTCGTCATAGTACCAAGGTGTGTTCAAGAAGGTAGCCAATTCCTGTTATTTGGTGAAATACGACGAAAATAATGCAGAGTATTTTGGTAACCGTAATAATCTCATCACATTATTTGGGACAGAACAGGGTGCTTGGGTAACGATGCCAACTGCAGTAGTCGAGGCTTACGTACAGTAATGTTTTTCCTTTACCAATTTAGATTACGAATAT
>JANJGK010005224.1:0-2500 GCA_039081455.1 Macrobrachium rosenbergii
CGAATCTTCATACGTCTTTTTCCTGAAGAAGATCGTTAGGATTACACTACGTACACTTTCAAAAAAGTGTTGAATCTGTTCCCGTAACATATATACCAATTTAATTGTCTTCAAAAACGGCTCTTCTACTGCTTTCCTTTTCGTCTGGAATGATCTCGAAAAATGAGCAACCTCATCAACCCACTGCATATATCATCTTAGACAAAAGCTGTCGACAGAATCTTGCAACTCCAAGAGGGGAGATGACTGAGCTCACTACATCTCCCGGATGAATCATTTTGCATCGCGGCCTTTACATTATTATTATTATTATTATTATTATTATTATTATTATATATTATTATTAGAAGCAGTGGTAGTAGTAGTAGTTTTATGTGATATCACTTAAACAGAACACTAAAAAAAATCGGTATATTTGCTAAGCAATACCCTACTCTATGCTTACCAAAATAAAGCTAAAAATTCCTTAAACATTATAGATTATCTAATGAACATTAATAAAACTATCCTAACTCGAACTACTGACATTGCAAGCTTGAAATTATCTGCATACATCTCAGCTAGCTTTCACGAACGCAATATTTTCAATGAAACATCTGATATTCATTATCATTTATATTTATTGATTTTTTCAACAAAAAAAAAAGGCGAACCTCATATGATAGGTCAGAAACTAGCATTTTCCAATTAAAATACAGGTGCCTCGTTTTCCCCCAACTACCGAAGGGCTTCGGGTGACTGTGACGTATGCAAAATCAGTACTCGAAACTGGATTGGACCGGATTTAATTTCAGAAACGTGGACTACATACGCCATCTATTGATTGTCCCAAGCAAAACGGTGTTCAAACAGAAAACTGTTGTGTTTTTGATAGCGAGGCAAGATAAAAATGGCAGAATAAGTGATTGCAATGACTGTATTCAAAAATAAAGTTTGTATTTAGTTATTTAGGCCGCTTGATGCCTAGAAAAGTAGTGTTTGAAGACTGATACATAAAAATGTACGAGGCATTTCACGAATTGGGTTCTGGTAACACATACACTGCCCGGGACTGTTAGCCGGCGAAAAGCAAGAATTACCAACAAAATTTGACAATCCCACATATTATTATAGTCTAAATTATGGCAAACACTGGGGGTACATTATAAAGAAAAGGATTTATAGTATTATTCCGTAGCTTTAATCTCGGGAAAACCTGACATAAATGGTATTTTTCTTTGGGTTCCTACTTTTAATTTTTTCAGGGGTTTGTATGGCTGGTTACAGGGCTACAGGGTGTACCTACAGGGTGTCAGCACTGTGATACTTTTTAAGTTTTCTCCTGACTAAATGAGTCCAGAAAACCACCACTGGGTACTTTCTAATACCTCCGTAGATGACGCACTTCATAAAGGTACAGAATTTCTATACGTTAACGTATTTCATCTTGAAGATAATGGTCAGTATATAAGAGATTTTACATAGCTGATATCCTAAAAGAAAGATATTTGTCCTTCAAGTTTCCACAAGTTATAGAGATTAAATTATCTCCTAGGTCTGTAATAAAGTCAGAATACACTCTATATTAATATCATATAAAGAAAAAGTATATAAAAAGCTCAGGAAATGCTTAAAATGATAGTGATACTGATATGGGTAACAGAATTACCAAGTGCAAATGTACTTTTAGTTTTTCTGCAGAGAGAAATTGGGTATAATTCTTATGCAAATGATGGAAATTACATCTGATTACGATATATATCATTCCATTTGTATTATTCATATCCCCAGGGCTTGCTTCTCGATTTCCTATCGTATCCTCGGGATTTTAAGGTTGGTATTTGTGGAGTAACAAATTCCCGACGTATTCAGCGTCAATTTAAGAATTTCCAGAATTTTAGCAAACTCGAAACATACTTTCAATAAGAAACAATTATTTTTATTGAATATATCTCCAGATTGGCAAAATTGCGATCAAAATATAATTTAAAGGATTCAGGACGTTTGCTTCGATCAGTCCTTGACGTGTCACGAGTGCCAACGTTTTAGACTTTTAAACGAGAGAATTTTCTGCCTTTTTTACATTATTTGCTATTTTTTTAATAAAAATGACGAAGTATTCATTACGAAAATAGTTTACTATCTTTCATTCATTGATTCTCGTAAAAGAATAGTTCGTCATTGGCCGTTGATTGCATGTTAAAGCCTCTATTAATGTTTGTAATTCTGCTTCCTCCCCGACAAGGAGCAGCCATTGTTCGTTACCAGAACGAACTTCGTCCCCTTTATTGAAAACTTTTTACGTCTTCAAATGTCCCCTACTTAGGATCAATTTTAGGTATATATGAGACTTCCTACTGTAATAATTATCATATATATTGATAAAGTATTTATTCGCGGTCTTGCTAAATGAATATATAATAGTTTCGTCTTCAGGACAACCAAACTTCATCCAAGATTGTCATAGCACTCAACAGATGTCTTTAGTGTATGATCTTGAGAAAGCATTACTTGATAAAAA
>JANJGK010005224.1:5000-25000 GCA_039081455.1 Macrobrachium rosenbergii
CTAAGAACGAGGAGTTTCCAGATAGTTTTTTTCTTATATTGGAAATCTTGAGACGTTTCTAGGTAGTTTTTTTCTGACATTATTGTGTCATATTCTTTGCTCTTGTAGGAGGTGGAGGTTTGAACTTCCCTTGGGAATCTGGAAAGTGTTATGGAAGGGAGTATTGTGGTCACAGGATTGGGAATTTTGAACATTTTCGAAAAATACTCGTAGATTGTCAAGTCCCCCAAGGTTGGAATCTGCAGCCATTACTTGAGGTTCTCTGCAGCGTGCCTTCAATGGGCCCCCTAGCTGCTACAACCCCCTTTCGTTCCTTTTATTGCACCTCCTTTCATATTCTCTTTCTTCCACATTACTTCCCTCAACCCTCTCCTAACAAGAGGTTTTCCTCTTTTTACGCCTTTCAAACCTTTTCACTGTCAGTTTCATTTTCAGCGCTGAATGACCTCATAGGTCCCCAGTGCTTGACCTTTGGCCGAAATTCTACATTCAGTTCAATTCAAGGTTGGAGTACCCATGGTACAGTATACTATTCAAAAGGATTTTCCATTTTTTTTTTTTTTACCAAAAATATGAGGTGGTTAATGATGGGAATGGTTGAGGGCCGTAACAGACCCCCCCCCCCCTTTCTCTCACTCTCTCTCTCTCTCTCTCTCTCTCTCTTTCTCTCTCTCTCCTCTCTCTCTCTCTCTCTCTCTCTCTCTCTCTTCTCCTCTCTCTCTCTCTCTCTCTCAGTTGAAAACCTCTGAAAATTTCAAAGAGCCTAAGTGTTTTTGTGAAGCTGAAGTGACGATCCAAACTGTTAGGTGAGTGACCATATTGCTTAGCGAAATGATCAAGTGGTATGCAATTTCATGACTGGCTCTATTATAACTTGTATATATTTTATGGTCTCTTGCTTTTCATTTTTATGCCGAATTTCATCGCACTGCCTTCTGTTGCTCAGAAGGATTATGACCAACCTTAAATATTAATAATGGGTTATTAAAACAACTACGGTAGAGTTTTATTAGCTTTGTTAGTAATGTGGCCATTTGAAAGCTACAAAGTGCTGACACTGCAAAGCCCAGTCAGATCCTTAATTAAGGGCTGTTGCTTGAAGGCAATGTAAGGAACAGTCTCTCTACTGAGTATGATGTCGCCTTGCAGTTTGAACCTCAAAAGTTGAAGCGAGGACGCGACGCTTGACTACCCCCAAGCAATTCTCCTGCTATTTTATTAATTTTCTTTAATTTTTTTCTGCATCTATAAATGCTTAAATTTTCAAGTATGATATGTGCACTTTAAATAGATTATTATCTCTTGAGTACAATCAAATTCCAGTGAAGGGAATCAGATGGCTAAGCTTGAGATGACGAGGCCCTGTAATGTCATGGTTTAAAATCCACCAAAATCAGTGTTGATATAGGCCCGCTTTTTCTCTCCTTAAGTGACAATAGTGATCAACGGCTAAGAAGTGCTTGCAGAGTCAACATCACGAATTTGCAAACTTAATTCACCAGTTAGTCTGTTATTCGTGTAACAATGACCTACTGAACATTCATCACGAATTTGCAACACAGTTTGAATTAGGGAAGTAATTGGGGTTGCAGGTGAATTGCTTGCTTACTGACTTGAAGGTGTCAGCTTCGAAATAATAATAATAATAATAATAATAATAATAATAATAATAATAATAATAATAATAATAATAATAATAATAATAATAATAATAATAATAGGTCTTATTAATAATAATAATAATAATTACAGTGAGACTCAACTTTCATTTCTCTTGTCATTGAAAGGTAAGGAAATGAATCCAGGCTCGGGACAGTTTTTAGCTGAACAGTTTGAGGTTTTTGTGTCATGTGAAACCGTTTTTCAAACATGGTCATCAAAAGTACAAAAGGATGCTTGTGTATGGTATCAATTTTTGCACCAATTTCTCGGTGGGTAGGATCCATGGACATTAGGTGACGGGTGGTGGGAAATTTACACACGCACGCGCGAGCAAGCACATGTTAAAGACAGGCTTTATCGCATTCATACTGCACCACCGTCTCTTTTATCAGAAATGAAGGAGAAGCTTCCCAATTGGTCTTTCACCGGCCGTTCGAGGAAAAATTCCCCGATTCCCCTTATTATAAAGGAGCTTAGGTTAGGATTTATTTAGGCTGCGTTTTCTCTCTCTCTCTCTCTCTCTCTCTCTCTCTCTCTCTCTCTCTCTCTCTCTCTCTCTCTCTCTCTCTAAACCTCCAAGACTTTCAAAGGACGATTTTCGGTTGTTAAGAGTCTAAAACGCTGTCTTGGGACAGCATACGATCTTGTGTGAGTATCAATTTCATTTTATTCCATACATCATAAAAAATAAATCTGATCTTCATTAACGTAAGAAGTCCACCTGCCAACGAAGTTCTTCACCGCCGTAGTTACGTAGTGACGTGACAGGTAACCGGAAGTTCTTGGTTCCGGCCCAGTCGAGACGAGGTGGACTGTTATTGATGTCAATGCTGATGAACGAATTAAGGCCTTCGAAGCCTTCGGAAAAATCCTTCTTATTTGGTGTTTTTCATCCCGTCGTCGATGCTTCGGCTAGCAAAGGTATTGGCTTTTATCTTTGAATTTCCTTTCGTATTGGCAGAATTGGCGTCAAGTGTTCAAATAGCGAGACTGAAAGTCAGATGAACAATGGGCATCTATCTGAGGAGGAGGAAGCATTGCTGCGTGATACTGACTCTAAAGGCTACTCGTGACACGCAAAGGTGAATGTCACTTGGATTCACGTTTTCTCCTCGGCATGGATTAGGTAATGCTGTAGGCGACTTAATGATTTTGTATTACAAGTTAATCTGAAGAGAGAGGTAGGGGTGGGGGTGGGGGAGGGGAGAGGGGGAGTCGAGGACGGGGGGGGGGGGGGGGAGGGGGGGGGCGGTGTAGAGGACAGAAGAAAAATAGTTCAGTTTCACTGGATTTTCTTTCGCTATGAGGACTGGAGTTGTTCCATAGGTGGTGGATTCAACTAAAAGATTTTCTGTGACATAGGATATTTGAATATGTCGATGTGCTAAAGACAGAGAATGACTGATCTGCTTCGCAGCTTTTGTTGTTAGGTTTACTGATCTGTTGTATAAGTGACTTCCTTTCAGTTGTGAATATAATGGCGCTAGTTTTTATTATTACTCTTCAGAGAAATGCTTTCACAGAGGCCTGGATGAAGCACACTCTTGCGTGCATGGTTCTAGTTTTGCCTCTAAAGCTCTATCATACACGTGTGTCATGAATCATGAGGCTCCTGTAGATGGATGGAGCGTCACTGACAGCCGGAGGAAGTGGGGAGTGTGTGGGAAAATAGCTCTCTCTCTCTCTCTCTCTCTCTCTCTCTCTCTCTCTCTCTCTCTCTCTCTCTCTCTCTCTCTCGGGCACCCAGCTTGTCTGTGTGTGGTTTTCTGTTCGTCTGCTTCCCAGTCAGTCTTAGTCTGGGAGATGAGGTCAAAAGTGAGGAAAACTCACTTCATTCAAACTGTGTTTTTCTCACTGCACTGGTGGTTCAACTAAGGAAATGCCTCAGGAGATTATTAAAGAATGGTTAGGTGCAAGTTTGATTATCATCGTACGTGTGTTATTTGAAAGCAGTTTCATTTCATTACATGAAATAGTTGGAATAAACGCTGCTGAATCTGGACACGCTGCCTTTCAGAAGCGTTTCGTGGAGGAGATGCTACACTGCCTACCTACCTACCGTTCTGTAAGACAAATTCAGGATCGTCTCTGTTTTCTGAAACGGGCAACAGAGCAGTCAGTCAGTTGCACTGGCCATCATCTTAGAAATACTGCCTTTGTGAATAAATATCTTGATGATGAGTGTTCTGTAAAAAAATCTTGTGATTAATATGGGGCATCGCACCTCGGGACAGGATTGCCCCTGTTCACTTGATGTAGTTCCGTCTGGGTCCAAAGGTTTTACAGCGAATTTTACAAAGGCCTAGTTAGTTTGCCCTTCAATAAGGTTTTAGGCCTGGCATTTTCATTCATACTGATTTTCCATTGAATAAGAGAAATTTATATACTTACTGAACTATGAATGACAGGGGTTACTTATGCTAAATTCATCCCTGTGTCATACTAGAATCTGCTCAACATTTGAGGTTTCAGCTGTATTTGGATAAAAAACTTCGCTGTTTGTGGATTTTTTTTTTTTTATGAATGTTTCCGATTTCATCTGTTGCTCTTTCTATATTTTTTCTCCTTTGCAGGTTGGTGAGGAATTGCAATAAGAACGCGATCTCAGCATGACCACTGAAGACACTTTGACACTTGAAACAAAGAAGTAAGTCTTCGATTGAAGTCTCATTATGTGTGAGTGTTGAAAACCCTTTTTGTCCGAAGCCATTGTCAGTGCATAGCATTATTTCCAATGAATTAGTTGTTTTGACGCATTTCTGAACAGAGGGCTAACCTAGTCAGTACTGGAGGTTCCCAGGAAGGCATGAATTTGAGATTTTATACATCATTAAAAACAAATTAAAAACATTTTCTAAATAGTTTTTTTTTTTTTTTCATGTAAGTCCAAATACCAGTTGGTGCCTCCTACTTGGCGTCTCCTCTCCTGTATGTGGAAGCCAGGCGGTGGCACATATTAAAGGATTTTGTCTTCTTTAATTAATGTAAAGCATGTGGCTCCACTACTGATGTACATATCTGTGGACTTAACCCGTGTAGGTTTCCCCCACTTCAGTGCGTGTGTGAACCCTAGAACTGATGTGGGCTATAGGCCTAGTGTTCGTTCCTGCTTGAGAAGTCTGCCTTCTGCTGCTCTTGCAAACTAGACTCGTGCAGGTTTCACCTTCTGGGCTTCTGTTAACAGCAACTAATTCAAGACTGAACATTCCTTCCGCTCGAGGTATTACAATATTTATAATGGCCCAGTGCTCACCGATTTTATTTCACTTTATATTTGCTTTATAATTTTTTTATGAGTTTATATATATGGCGTCCTCTTTTGACTTCTGAACAGCATCATGACCATATCGCTATTTGCACGTTTCTGCGAAACTTGGCGTTTCTTCATCTGAAACTGCCCTTATAGCAGGCTGATGTATAATCAGTGATTTGGACAATATTCTACCTATACGATTTTGCGGTAAATTTTTCAATAACAAAGTTTCAGTGTCAGACTTTGTGCTGACAGTTGGTTGAGTGCTGTGTCAAAGGTCTAACTAAAACTTCAGGTTTCTGTATACCGAAAATCCTTTACATATTATAATGTGGTATGAGATGTGTCTCCCCCCTCCCCCCGCCCTCTCTCTCTCTCTCTCTCCTCTCTCTCTCTCTCCTCTCTCTCTCTAGTTCCTCGCTGGGTGAGCGGGTTCCGTTCTCAGCTACCACTCTGTTGGTCGCGAGTTCGACTCTCCGACCGGCCAGTGAAGAACAAGAGGAATTTGTTTCTGGTGATAGAAATTCATTTCTCGCTATAATGTGTTCGGATTCCCACAATAAGCTGTAGGTCCCGTTGCTAGGTAACCAATTGGTTCTTAGCCAAGAAAAAATAAATCTAATCCTTCGGGCCAGCCCCAGGAGAGCTGTTAATCAGCTCAGTGGTCTGGTTAAACTAAGATACACTTAACTTTCTCTCTCTCTCTCTCTCTCTCTCTCTCTCTCTCTCTCTCTCTCTCTCTCTCTCTCTCTCTCTCTCTCTCTCTCATTTCGGCGCAAATTCACTTGGATGTCTCTGTATTGCCGACACAGGAAAGAGACAAACATGTGCCCCAGAATAATCCCAGCAGTGTATTATCAGGCCATGAAGATATAATTCATGAGCCCCTGTGTCACTGACATCAGACCTTCACGTTGCTCTGTTTTGTGCAGCCACAGTAAAGTCATGGAAAAAGCAGCTGGATTGTGCGCGAATGCGCACTGTGTAACGTTCTCAATTGAAACATGCTATTGACTGAGAAATGTCATTTGGAATGAAAGTTTCAGTGACACTGAACTCATGCACAGCGTTTGTCAGGAGATTTTAAAATAGAATTGAGTTCAGTCATTGACAGCCGAAAAACGTTCGTGGTTTGACCTGTATTATTTCCTAAGAGGCAGTTCAAGGCGCATCTACAAGTATTGCTCGTTAAAACTGCATTTGATGTGATTTGCCTCTCCTGTTACAAGTACTGGTTCCTTGCTTAAGGTGCATTATTATTATTATTATTATTATTATTATTATTATTATTATTATTATTATTATTATTATTATTATTATGCAGAAGATGAGCCCTATTCATATGGAACAAGCCCACCAAAGAGGCCACTGACTTGAAATTCCAGAAGCGTCCAAAGAACATGAAGGAGCTCATTAGGAAGAGGTAAGAGAAGGTGGAGGGAAATAGGAAATTCTTCTGCTAGTAAAACTGTCCATCTGAACTGAGCCTCTGATTCACTTTGTATGTGAAAGCTCCAGCGCATTTATTTATTTATTTATTTATTTATTCTTTTTTGCACATTTTCAACGTTCAAGTGTTCTTACAATAACGTAACGAAAGCTGGAAAGAAGCCTTTGTTACTCAGACAATCAGAGGGTCGGTTCCTCCTCATTTGTTCGAAAAGGAATGTCACGGATGTTCTGATTGGTCCAGGGGGTATTCCAGGCAGCCGGAATTCCGGAGGACTGGAAAAGGCAGTGCAGTGTTATGACTGTGGCTCGTCCGTCAGGGGTTCTTAGCAATGTTCGCAGGATTTCCCACATTTTTGGGACGTCGTTGTGGAAAAAGGTAGGTTTAGTTGTGGTTTGTGTCCGTCCACTGAGCTATCAATGTAGGTCGCTGGTTGCAGTCCAGAATGATAATAAAGATGCGAAGGTCTGAAAACATCAAGTTGAAAGCTGCCCAGAGAAATGATGACATGGCCGACCGTTGCCAGTAGGGAAAGTGGGCTGAATTCCAGGTATATTAGATTAATGATTTATGGAATAATATTTCTTGAAAGAGGGGAGATCAGAGTGACCAGGCAGTAGGATGAAAGCCCTGGGTTTTAATTTATATCTTTGCAGGACTTTCATAGGTCCTCATTTAGTGCAACAAGAATTACCTATTATGAGATACCAGTTTATCTTATGTTTGGTGTTATTCTCCCGACGGTGTTCTATATAATGAAGTCAAGTAGCCATGCGTTCCCGACAGTCGGGTCTCGAGTGATGGAAACTGATACTGCTTTCCCGACCGTCGTTGAAATAGGAATTGAAATGTCTACTACACACTGACGGTAGTGTAAATGGTAACTTCATTATATAATGGATTTACTGAAAACCCCTTGTCAGAAGGGGGCCGGTGCCCCTGAAATCGATCTTCCAGGTATATCGTCATTTCTCGAGAGGGAAGAATAGAGACTCTTCTTTTAGTTTTTCCATGCTGGGCATTCTTGTAGTATTCTTGGCATTCTTGGCAGATGACTGGAAAACATATTCTCGTTTCAGTAGCACCGACATTTGATGTGTTGTCATGATACTTGAATCATGTCATAAAAGTCAGTCAGTGGAACCTGATACAGGGCATCACACAATCCGCGGAATAGCTACAGGACATATTCTGTAATCGGAAGCCATTGCCAGAGAATATCAGGATTTATGGACGCAAACTTTACATTAATATTTGGGTGTAGTTAAATTAGAGCTCCCGCCACCTGCTCCCCCACCGCCGGCCCTGGCTGAAATTCTGCCCATGCCCATACAACAACATTTTTTTATTGCAACGCCGAGACATCTGAGCTGAGACGATGAAATAACGCAAGAATTAACCAAGACTGCTTTACACAAGCTGCCTAAAATGAGAAAGATTAAAAAGTCCTGTGGATGGTTTGGTTAGGGTTAAATAAAATACCTTGTTGTCACTTCAAAGCCAGATTTAACTCCTGGTAGAGGGCAGCAGAGCTAAGCGTTTGTACTAAGTCTATAGTGAGAGTTTTCCTTCTTAGCTTTTTGTTTACATTGACTGAAACACCTTCCTTCCTTCCTTCCTACCACAAGTTAATATTCAAAGTAAATCATGATTCAGTTGGTGCCTTCAATGGGCCCAGTCAGAAGTTTCAAGACTCAAGTTGATTCCATTCACTTTTGCACAAGTGTCGAGTAAAGCACTTCAGGGTAATTTTGAGTAAAGAAAAACTCATAAATAAATCAACGTATCTCCACCACATTTCCTTTTCACATGAAATTTCCCCGCCAACCCATTCTCTCTCTCTCTCTCTCTCTCTCTCTCTCTCTCTCTCTCTCTCTCTCTCTCTCTCTATCCCCTAGATACTGGACACTGTTTGCGATACAGTTCAACTTTCCTTACTTAGATAGATTGGGTCGCACTGCTGCTCATTCTGCCCCTTCTTCCTTCCTTCCTTCCTTCCTTCTGTGCGTATGTATCGGGCAGAGACCAGCCCAGACGTTTGTGCTCCCAAAGTTGGTCAGTTCTTTTGGTTGTCCCGTTATTCACTGTCCATAGCAATGGAGATCAACCAGATATCTATTAAGGTTGAGAGCTTCATCGAATTTCAGGGGACGTCCAGTTTTTTCCAAGAAAGGTCTCACATCACTGCAGGTGTGATGGCTTTTTGTGGCTGACAGCTTCGGCTAAGCTGTCTCCTGTCTGTCACACGGCAGGGGATAGGCTGTTGTCATGGTAACCAGTGCACCAATTCTATGACTGTCTCCAAATGCATTTCTTTAAAGTATATTTTAAGAACAGTGGAAAGTATATTTTAAGAACACTTTAAAGTATATTTTATTAAGAACACTTAAAAGTATATTTTAAGAACACTTTAAAGCATATTATATTAAGAACACTCCAAAGTATATTTTACGAGCACTTGAAAGTATATTTTAAGAACACTTAAAAGCATATTTTAAGAACATTTACTTTTCTGAAAGCGCGCCACAAATTCCTTTTTAATGTTATGTTGGCATCAGTTGCTAAATCAGTCATAATCATTAACCATTATTGAAGTCTGTGATGCTGAAGTCGACTGGCTATTAATAATGACGTCAGGTGTCCCTTCGGTGGCAAGTTTGGCCAAATAGGAGCAGTTGGCGGCTTGTGAAGCTTCTATATAATATTAACCGCTCTACTAACTGTACATACTGTAGGGGCGTGTTTTGTATCAAACGGTAGACCCCATCAAGTTCTTTTATAATTTCCCCCGACGTTGCATTATAGCTTTGGTTATTGGTGTGCGTGTGTGGGGTGCTTTCCCTCTGTCTCTGGGGAAGTGGCGTCCTTCCTTCCTTCCTTCCTTCCTTCCTTCCTTCCTTCCTTCCTTCCTTCCTTCCTGCTTCGGTGTTGACAGGAAATTCTCTCTGGGGTCGATCATCGTTGTGCTGTAGTGGGGGCATTTCAGTCCGGTTTTTGTTATTCATTAACGCCCGTATCTGTGTAGTGTGGGTGTGGGGGGCGTGGGTGTTCCTGCTGCAGGTGTCATGTTCATCCTCAGACCTCTATTCCCTGGGTCTTTTGGTTCATCCTTCCACTCTCCTGGCCATAGTTTCCTGGTAACACTAGAAAGGGCCTTCGTGGGTCCATCTTTAGATTTGGGCGTGACCCTGTCATCGATTATTCTGGTGGGTGGGTCGGGGTACACGAGACCCTTGCGGCCCACTTCTGCTGTCGTCACTCTCGCCTCACATTCGAAACCGGTTTGGGTGGGCCGGGACCCACTTCTCTCAGTGGGTCTTGGGGTAGGCCTACTGCCATAAGTGAATCGTCCTGATGTGGGATTGGTTATTTTCGGTTGGTGGCCTCGTATTAGCACGGGCTCTTGCCCAATGGCTGCTATGGAATTGTGGTAAGGTGCTGAAGGTATTTGTTTGTAATTTGGTCTGGACCTCTGGACTCCACCCAACCAACTAAGACCTGAATATTTTCTGTGTTACTATTTGGTACCCGAATAGTACAGTATGCTTATAAGAAAATGATGCCCGCATGACCTCGGTAACCTACTGATACCAAATACCCTTCCTTCCTAGAAGCTAAGGTTTTATTCTGTACCTTTATATTTGTCTGTGGTGCTTGATTTGGTTGCATAGGGGAATGGGAGAGAGATTTGGCTGGGTTATGAGAGAGAGAGAGAGAGAGAGAGAGAGAGAGAGAGAGAGAGAGAGAGGTGGGGAAGTCACCAGATAATTACTATATTTAGTTAGCAATTCTCACTCCTTACGCGTCAGTAACCTACATGATACTCTCTCTCTCTCTCTCTCTCTCTCTCTCTCTCTCTCTCTCTCTCTCTCTCTCTCTCTCTCTCTCTCTCTCTCTCTCTCTCTCAAGCCAAGTGCGGATGATCCAGGGCTTCTCATCGTACAATTTGGCACCTGAAATAGGTTAGCGTCAATATACTAAGATTACACACACACATTATGTATATATGTATAAATATATATATATTATATATATATATATATATATATATATATATAGTATATATATATATATATATATATATATATATAAATATATATATATATAGTATATATATATATATATATATATAAATATATATATATCTATAATATATATATATATATATATATATATATATATACATATATATATATATATATATATAATATATATATATATATATATATATATATATATATATATATATATATATATATAATATATATATATATATATATATATATATATGTGTATATATATGTATATATATATATATATATATATATATATATATATATATATTATATATATATATATATATATATATATATATATATATAATTTATATATATCCAATTACCCATGTAAACTTCATACGTCTAGCAGCTTTGGCAGATGAAGCTGAAGAAGAGAGAGAGAGACAGAGAAAGAGAGAGAGAGAGAGAGAGAGAGAGAGAGAGAGAGAGAGAGAGAGAGAGAGAGAGAGAGAGAGAGAGGACGGGTGACAGCAACTGGTTCCCCGAATCGCGTCAGATTGATTTCTTGACCAATGGAATTGCTTTTTGAGTCGTGTGGGAGGAGTGATGTGATGTGGGCGGAGCCATGCTCCTTTCGGTTAGGCCAGTCCATGGAGAGAGAGAGAGAGAGAGAGAGAGAGAGAGAGAGAGAGAGAGAAGGCCTCTTCCAACGCGCAGTAATCGTAAAGAGAGCAACTGACACAGGCATTATAATTTAGAGTCCAAGCAAGGCATAAATTTAGGTGGTCGAATTCACCGTAAAGGACGGCTGGCAAATACATAAGACATTATTTTGAGGAGAACGCTGCAGGGATTTCCAACAAGAGTGCGTGGACGTGTTCTGCTCAGTTTATAAAACTTATACCAAAGCCGAATCAAGGCGGTATACTTTGAGAGGTTATTAGAAGGTCAATAAAGATATGGTACGTGTCAAGAGGGGCAAAGGTCTTCTTATGCTTATAAGGAGAGATTTTCATTCAGGGCCTCGTCTTGAAACCTCAAGTGATTTTTAGTATGTCTCATATTCGCTTTGAGAGTGTTTTCCAGTCTTAGCCGCTTAGGCTCTTGTTAATATATTTGTCTTTGCAATGAGTGAAACAGGGATTGAAATATATCAAAACTGGCAATGATACTGCTCATTTTGTATGGCTTATTGAGTCATAAGTGACACTCAGGTTTGATCAAAGGCTGTCCAGCGGTCAGTCATAAGACCGGCATCCATTCCTCCGACACTGACACAAAGATAAATAAATTTAATGTCGAATGATAAAGAACTCGCATTTCTAGTCTTCTGATGAGTCACGGGGAGTGAAGAGGAGGAGGAGGAGGGGGTCGAGGAGGAGGAGGAGGAGGAGGTCTCCAACATTCTGACCATATTCAATTCATCACCAAAAAAGAGAGGGGGGAAGGTGGGGGGGGGGGGGAGGGGGGACTGCCAAGCAAAGGAAGGACCTGAAGGAAATGTGAAGGATCTATGTGTCGTCGAGTGTATCTGATCGATCATTGACGTATGTTTGTTATTTGAGCCTGGAATGTTGTCCTACACAGTTTCACTTCATTCTATTAAATAGTAAAAATAAACGCTGCTAAATCTTTACGCACTGGATTTTGAAAATCTCTCTGAAGCATTTGAAGAAGGAAATGGTACATGCACTGCCTAGCAGACTTTTAGAATCTATGAGTATCGTTTAATATTAGCAACTGGGAACGGAATAATAATTAATCAGCTGCAGCACTGGGCATTCATTACTGAATGGCTTTCAGACATTAATTCCTGATGCCATGCCACACGACGCCAGTCATGTGTTATCAGGAGAGACATCGGGTGGTTCTCATCGCCCCAAAGCAGTTGTAGGGGGATTGTGCCTGTAGTGCACCTCACGCGCGGTGCACTGCAGGCATTACTTCAGGTTATTTGCAGCGTCCCTTGAGCCCCAAGCTGCAACCCCTTTCGTTCCTTTTACTGAACTGCGGGAGATGATGTTATGAAGTATCAAGGAAGATTTTCCTTTGCTCTGTGGCAGCGTCAAATGACAATATTGTGAATGTTGGTGCCATTTGAGCTTTTATATACTGTTTATTGTAATGAGCGCTGACGAAAACGTGGCCGTTATTATTGCATAAAAAGTTCTGTGGGATTTCACTATAAGTGGTCAAACGGGGTTGCACCTTCTACAGTATATGTTGAGGCGTCGGAGTCCGGAGATGTGAGCGGAAGAAGACAGAACCTATTCCACCAGACAGATTTGTCAGTAATGTAAGTTCAGTTTTATCTCAGTCCACGTTTTGCTCATCTAAAGACTAAAAAGCATTGAACTTGACTGCAGTCATTTAAAAATGGAAGACACCTTTACAGCTCATGTGACACATGCTAAAACTCAGTTAGGTTTCTAGTCTACAGCGTGACTGAATTCTCCTTATAAGAACACTATACATATATCTCCTCTTAACACGTGATATGCTGCTGTAGTGGGATTTGACCATCATCTAATAACCTCTTTGGTATATCAGCTAAAATGAACAGGACAGGTCCAAGCATTTTGCTAACACCACCTGCGTTCTACTCTGAAAGTTTTATTATGTTTTTGCCAACCACCCTTAACCCCGAATTTCACCAACTACTTATATAATATGCTTTGCTTGGACTAAATAATACCTGTATTGTTTTAGTCTGACTGACCCCGAGATAATATCGAGTAATACCTTCTGCCCTTAACAGTGCTTGCAGGGCCTATAGCTGAATTAAGACTACAAGTGGGGGAGGCGCTCTACAGTTACTGTACTCTACATCTGAACGTCCTTAGCTTCTGCCACTCATTAGTTTTTTAAGTAAACTTACACTCTCACCTTAGTCACAATAATAGTAGTGTCCTTTCAGGGAAAAATTAACTACCATGACGGATGATGTTTCATCATGCCCTTTGGAGCTTAGGATGATCTGATATCCTGATTGCAAGATACGTTGACTAAAACCGTGACAAATAAATGCGTGGATCCTTATAATGTCATCATACCGCCTTCGGTGGTAATAATAATAACTGCAGAATATACTTCAACGCTCATTACAAAAAACTATTTGTATTGGTGACTGGACTGACCCCGTGATAAAATTGCTGTTCTCCGGGAAACTGGACTACTGTAGGTAAGCTGCTGGCAGTCCTCCTGATGAGTGACACAGCCAGTTTTTGGATGGTGTTTTGAACGTACGGAAGCTTGAGCCTTTATATCATATGCGTGGTTTTCAGCGGGAATTTTATCCGTAGGGGGCTAGTGCCGTCAGCGCACCTCACGTGGTGCACATTACTTGAGGTTCTTTGCAGCGTCCCCTTAGACCCCTTTTAATGTACCTCCGTTCATATTCTCTTTCTTTCACCTTGTTATCCAGCCTCTCCTAAGAATTGCTTCATAGTGCTTCAGCTGTGAGGTTTTTCTCCTATTTCGCCTTTCAAACCTTTCTACTCTCAATTTCCTTTCCTTTCAGCACTGAATGACCTCATCAGAGGTCCCTGTGCTTGACCTTTGCCCTAAACACTATATTCCATTCAGCTGGAATTTTATACCATTTGATTTGATGACTGCTTGTAAGGCCTATTGGTTCTGCCATTGTTTATGCATAGCTGGCCAGTCATTTTTGTAATTCTGTAAGCACGCTCTGTCACTCGGCAGTCAGAACCTGAAACACGCATGTGGCCCCCAATACCAAGGACTGAATTTTACCGTGAGAGAGATTTATTTTTTTTTTACACGCGGAACGGGCAGGTAGCAGAAAGCAACCCGAGATTCATTTCTGAAGACTATTATCGTAAGAAGAGGAAGAAGAAGAAGAAGAAGAAGAAGAAGAAGAAGAAGAAGCACTTGCTCCCACAGAATGTAGGTAACCAATCCTAGTTATAAAAAGCATTAGGCCTGTCTTTGCGACACCTCCCAGGTCGGAGGAATGATATATAGGGTCATGGTCCAATGAGCCTCACTGAAGGAGTTCCAGCAATATTGGAAGGCGTCGAGGTCATTCCCTCACTCCTCATCACTTCTCAGTAGAACTTCTCAGTGTTAATATATGCGTGAACGATGGTATCTCGGATAATTCGTCAACGAAACTTGCTTAGTACCTTGCCTTTGCTTTGGCTCGTCTTAGAATGGTGGTTTTCGCTATATAGCCCTGCTCATTTTGTTGACAAATAAGGAAATGTAAAATACTTCGGGTATGTTGAGTGACAATCACAACATGGCAGCGTTGCTCACCAGCCCTGCCTCTTGTTGCCTGTAGGGTTCTTTGTATGGCGTCATCTTAGGCATGGGGGACACTGTCATTATTTTGAATAAGGCGAGAATGTCAGTTCATTTCTGAAAAAGTGAAAATCATGAACTGGGAACGTATAGTAAAGGTGCAGAGTGACACTGACATATTTTTAAGCAGGAATTTTTTGGACCTTTCTTCGACGTGTGTTCCTCATGCTATGTTGAGATCCCAGAACTGATGGAAGAGGACATTTCTGTGAAAGGCTGCATCCAGATGGCTGACAGGGAGGGTCATGGTGCTGCTGCAGCTTTCCACGTTGAAAGGAGGTGGTGGTGTGGAAGCTGGCTGTGAACTTCAATTTGCTGCACTTTTTGACCAAAAGGGATTTATTTCAGTCTTGAATTATGTGCTGCTGAAAACCTGAGTTATTCTTTTCTTTTCTCTCTCGATCAGTCAGTCAGTCAGTCCTCAGACTCCTCAGGGAAAGTCCCACGTAGGCCTGCAGTCTCTGTCCCTCCCTCCCTCCCAGGAGGGAAGGGAATGGCGGGGGAGGGAGGAAGCCATTGGCGGAGAGCCTGTAGTGTGCTCCTCCATCTCCTCCTCCTCCTACGGGGAGGAAAGGGAATGGAAGGAAAGGGCGGGGAGAGAGAGAGAGAGAGAGAGAGAGAGAGAGAGAGAGAGAGAGACCCCTTAGTCGGAGGAGGGGAGGGGAGGGGAAGGAGTATCTCTCTCCCTAATCGTCACTAGACTCACATTATTATTATTATTATTATTATTATTATTATTATTATTATTATTATTATCATCGAGACAATGAATGACGTCACAATGGACAGACAGACATACAATGAGACGGTTAGGGCAAGTCCTCCAACTTAGCTTTCCCCTCTCCAGCTATTATTTCTTCTTCTTCTTCTTCTTCTTCTTCTTCTTCTTCTTCTTGCTGTTCTGGACCGAACTGGCTAAGCTTATCCCAGCACGGGCTCTTGCCTTGGGGCAGTCCATGCCAGTGAGGCCTCTCCCTGACTTTCAGATGAGAAGCTTATTATTAGCTCTAACAATGACTGAGTGAAAGACGTTATTTCGAGTCCGAGGTGGAAGAGGCGTTGTTAGTTAAGTAATGGAACCGGAGACCTCACTGAAGAGGAGTCCCGAAGCGGTCAAGGCCTCGTCCTGCCTGCACCGGGAACCTTCCTTCCTGCCTCTTCGTTCAAGCGAACCGATCTGGCGGAAATTGCAATAATCACTTCGCCCCTTTTTCAGTGCTGACGAATATCTGTAAAACTGATGGCGTCAAATGAACTGGTTGAATCTTTACATTATTGCACGCAAAATCTTTTTTATTACATAGATATTATGTTAAATGTTCACTCATATGACAAATGTAAAGCGTGTTCTCGTTGTGAGTTTCATGTATAGACCAAGAGAAGAATATATTTGGCAGATGGCTAAGGAAAGGCCGTGAAAGCTACACTTTACTCTCTCATTCATGATTCCTCTTGAGTGGGATGAAAAAAAAATATAAATAAATAAACGGCTCTGAGTGCTCAGACAATCAGTCATTGGTCTTTTATCGCTAAAGAAGCGAAAACTCAGAAATATGGCGGTACTTGGCACGTTGCAGTGTAGGCCCCTGCTCGAGCCAAGATGGCGGGAGTCGCCTTC
The DNA here is from genome assembly GCA_039081455.1 of Macrobrachium rosenbergii. Classification (NCBI taxonomy): domain Eukaryota; kingdom Metazoa; phylum Arthropoda; class Malacostraca; order Decapoda; family Palaemonidae; genus Macrobrachium; species Macrobrachium rosenbergii. The sequence continues at coordinate 21,329 of JANJGK010005224.1, forward strand.
ACTCTGATGCCTGTAACAAGTTTCTTTTAGTATTATGTGGTACATATAAACGCACTTCGAAGGAAAATCTAATCCTTATGAAATGTTGATGAAGACATATACATTAGGATATTCATTGTGATTTGTTCCAGTTTGCGTTAAAACATGAAAAATAGAGAAAAACGTTCAGAGTGCAGCAGCATGTATCCGAAAGCTCTGTCAAGACGTTGACTTCGGCGGTTGTGCTGTTTGCTTTTGGTCCTACGAACACATGACTCCTTCATAGTCTTTCAGCTCGGTGTGACTGTTAACACGAATGAAATATATTTTATTGAAAAACTCGCTCTTAAAGATAGCTCTAATTAGAATCAGCAACTAATTACATGAAATGTAATGATGTTATTCGGACATGTTACTTTGGGTGTTCGTCAGCCCACTTTTCTCTTGTGATTTATAGTTCAACATGCACACACATACAATGTGTGCATATATATATATATATATATATATATATATATATATATATATATATATATATATATATATATATATATATATATATATATATATATATATATATATATATATATATATATGAAGAAAAATTGTATTTGAAAGTATGTTTTGGTAAAAGCTAGGCCTATATTGCTCCCAGCAACCATCGGTGCCTTTCCTTATTCCATAACTTTCATGGCACAGGTACTGAGAGAGAGAGAGAGAGAGAGAGAGAGAGAGAGAGAGAGAGAGAGAGAGAGAGAGAGAGAAAGAGTCTCTGAGTATGCACCTGCAGAGGATTTAGAACATGATCACTCTTCTCTCCATTTCTGTCATCAAGTTTCCTTCTCATTCATAAGAATGAGTGATTGTGGCGCGCAGAAATATTTGACAAAATCCTTCCTTTATTCTGCCTGTCTATCCATCTGTCTATGTATCTATCTCTCTATGTCTCTCGCTGTCTATCTACTTGGATATGTACAGTATATATATAAACGATATTAACCTTAAGAAAACGATCAGTATTTTGCCCACAACTCTTCTCATATCATAACACGCACACTCTCTCTCTCTCTCTCTCTCTCTCTCTCTCTCTCTCTCTCTCTCTCTGTCACTGGTGGAGGAGAGGGAATGAGTATAGGATGATGATGATGATAATAATAACAGAAATCCTTGGCAGGTGGAGGGAGCCATATTGTGGGAGTTGTGGGATCGAAGGAGGGCTTCCTCCCCCACCGCTGTTGCTACTGCCAGATGTATGATGTAATGGGACATGCTGGATGGGAGGTGGGGAGGATGAGAGATGGCAGAAAGGAAGGAGGGTAGTGGATGGGGACGGAAGATAGTGGATGGGGGGCAATGGATGGGAAGATAGTGGAATGGGTAAGGGAGGGGGGGGGGGCAGATGGTGGAAGGGGATGGGCACAATACGCAATAACATCAGTTATTAAAACTCATAGTAATCTTCATTAGCAGAGCCTTGTTGGCATAACATAATATGATAACCTTGGTTAGCATAACCTAGGCTATTGTAGCTTACCTTAAATTAGGATAACATATGTTAGTTTGATACTGTAAATCCTAACCACTAATGTTAGCGGAGGTTAGCGATATAGCTGGGGTAAGCATAAGCTAACCAGCTAAGCTAACCATCCATTAGCAACATGGAGGGGACAGTTTCAAAGGTTATCATAACCTAGGCAAACACTGGCTATATATATAGCCTCTGTTGGGACAACACTAGAGAGCCTCTCCTGTGGGAGTCTGGGTTATCTGTGCTCCTCCTCCTCCTCCTCCTCCTCCTCCTCACTTCGTCTGCTCCTTCTTCCTCTCTCTCTCTCTCTCTCTCTCTCTCTCTCTCTCTCTCTCTCTCTCTCTCTCTTTCTGTCATTGCCAAGTTCAGGTTTTGTCTCGCAATAGAAATAAAGTAGTTTCTCCCTTAGAGAGAGAGAGAGAGAGAGAGAGAGAGAGAGAGAGAGAGAGTGCTAATGACCTTGTCTCGGTTGGCAATCCTCAGTGCAGAGGTCCATGTGAGACTCCTGAGATGAGAGGGACGCTGTGCAAGGGCTGTCGAGGGGAGAGGGAGGATTGCTGATCTGAAAATCGCCGGAATCGACGTTTCGAGGAGGACCTATTTGGAGTGACTGAGTGAGGAGGAGGAGGAGGAGAAGGAGGAGGAGGAGGAGGGGGAGGAGGAGGAGGAGACGCGTGTCCTCATGTTTCATTCTCCATAAGAATCCGCGACTTCCTCTCCTCCTTTTCCTATACGCTTCGGAATTTCCTTCTTGCTTCTGCTTTCCATCATCATCATCATCATCATTACAACAACCTTCCTTTCCCCTCTCGGTCCTTCTGCCTTTCTCTCTCGTTTTCCTCCTCCTTGCTTTGCTTTCTCCGTCTCGCCAAATCAAGCGGCGAAAAGAGAGTAGGAACTCAAACTCTTTCTACACAGGAAGAGTTCACCGTCAGTTAATTCGATGTTTTGACACTTTTTGTTTTTCTGTTTGTTTAAAGAAAATGTTGCAGAATCCCGTGAAAATTATGTAATCATATATATGATGACAGAGGGTCGAGACGCCAAGTCCCCTGCACTAGGGACGTTTCATGCCAAGCATGATGTGCACAGGACTCTGCTGTCTGTCAAGTGCACAGAGCGTCAGTGACACGGAGGAGTGGCGATGACTCCCTGCCGAGCGCGTGACCTCCTCGGGCGGCCATATTGAAAGGTCTCGGTCCAGCTCATAGTACTATACTTTATCACTATTATGATTTTTGTTATTATTGTTTTTATCTTTTTTTTACTATTATTATCTTATTACCATTAATATTATAATTTTTACTTTTGTTATTATTATTATTGTTAGTATTATTATTATTATTAACCAATTTCACAGAGAAAAATGATCTTACAAAAAAAGGTTGGCCTAAGCACTCCAATCATTGTGGTCAAAGCCTAAGCATCAGATGCTCTTGGAGCTAGGCAGTGTCTAGCATAAATGGTTCCTGTAAATTACAGGATGCACTATCACTAAACCCTCACACTTACTATACACTTACAGTTACTATACACTCACTCAATAACACTAAACACTCACTGAATGCTCAACACTCACTAGGCACTCACTATACACTAAATGCTCACTAAACACTCATAAAACACTAAACCCTCACTAATTACTCACTGTACCCCAAACATTCAATATACATTCACTAAACACTCACTTAATCCTAACATTCACTGAGCACTAAACACCCACTAAGCATTCACTAAGTACTCACTATACACTAAACATTCACTAAGTACTCACTATACACTAAACATTCACTAAGTACTCACTATACACTAAACACTCATTAAACATTCACTAAGCTCTCACCATACACTAAACACTCCCTAAACACTCATTAAACACTAAATACTCACTTAATCCTAACATTCACTGAGCACTAAACACCCACTAAGCATTCACTAAGTACTCACTATACACTAAATTCACTAAGTACTCACTATACACTAAACACTCATTAAACATTCACTAAGCTCTCACCATACACTAAACACTCCCTAAACACTCATTAAACACTAAATACTCACTAAACCCTAAATGCGCATTAAATCCATAAACGCACTTGAAACACTAAACAGTCTATGAACGTTCACTAATCACTCATTAAACACTCACTAAACACTTACACCCT
>JANJGK010005224.1:30000-37500 GCA_039081455.1 Macrobrachium rosenbergii
TCTTTTAACTATATATATGCATATATACGCATAATCATCGTAAATAGATAAAGATCCTCCAGAAAGTGGAAATGCTTTGACGAAGTGTCACAGACTCCATGAAGACGCTGGAGTCAATCTTGGGAAAGTTCACTGGAGGTCGACGCGATATGTCTCATCACTTAGCTTGATTTTACATGTGAGTTTGTGTGTGTGTGTGTATATAATGATTCGTTTTCTAGTTTCTCTTTTTTCTGGAAACATATTTATGGAAATATGTTTTCATTTTATCATGAATTTCAATAATTACAATTTAAAAAAAAAATAAGTGAATGACTAATAAAGAATGATTTAGATTTCGACATTAACAGCGGTATATACATACATACATACATACACACACACTCACACACACACACACACACACACACACACACACACACACACATATATATATATATATATATATATATATATATATATATATATATATATATATATATATATATATATATATAAAATATATATATATTATATGTATATGTATATATATATGTATATATTTATATATAATTGTAATAGCCATAACGCCCTCTTAACTTTGTCGAATTCTTGACGCTTTTTTGGATACGCTTGTCACTACAAAGCCTAAGATCCAAGTGCAAGATATATGAAGAAATTCTGATGCGCGGTAGTGGAAAACGAACCCGGGTTAGTTTCCCGTTACCGCTCACAGAATTTCTTCATATTTCTTGCACTTGGATTTTAAGGCTTTGTAGTGACAAGCGTATCCAAAAAAGAGTGACCAGTAGATTCTACATATATATATATATATATATATATATATATATATATATATATATATATATATATATATATATATATATATATATATATATATATATATATATATATATATATATATATATACACACATACAGTATAATGCACACATGGAGGGGCAGTATAGTAGGAGGCAGGGGAAGGGCGCAGGAACACACACAGATCCAGCACAGACATTTATTGTCGACGCGTTTCTTGACCCGTGGTCACATCATCAGGACATATACACTTATAATGTAGAAGTAAACATATACAAAATATAACAAAATTTAAAATATATTTATATATACAGTATATATATATATATATATATATATATATATATATATATATATATATATATATATATATATATATATATTTATTTATATCTATATATATGTGTATGCATATTATAAATATATATATTTCTATACATATTTATACATTAGATATATATGTACATATATCATCGTGTGTGTGACCTTTCCTGAGTAAGAAAGGTAGTGTTTAAAATAGCTGTAGGTACATGGGAATACAACATGGAGGTAATCCGTTGCCTCTGTATGGTGGCCTCTCCTTGCTTAAGGAGCATTATTATTATTATTATTATTATTATTATTATTATTATTATTATTATTATTATTATTATTATTATTATCATTATGCAGAAGATGAACCCTATTCATATGGAACAAGCCCATAGACGGGGGCCATTGACTTGAAATTCAAGCTCCCAGAGATTATTGTTATTATATTGTTACTACTACTACTACTACTACTACTACTACTACTACTACTACTACTGCTGCTGCTGCTGCTGCTGCTGCTGCTATTATTATTATTATTATTATTATTATTATTATTATTATTATTATTATTATTATTATTATTATTATTATTATTATTCAGAAGATGGAAGCTATCCATAGGGAACAAGCCCGCGAAAGTGGCCACTGACTTGGAACTGAAGCGTCCAAAGAACGTGAAGGAGCTCATTAGGAAGAAGTAAGAGGAGGTGGAGGGAAATAGGAAATTCTTCTGCAAGTGAAACTGCCCATCTGAACTGAGCCACTAATTCACTTTGTATGTGAAAGCTCCTGTGCATTTTTTTTTTTTTTACATATTTTCATCATTCAAGTGTTCTTACAATAACGTAACGCAAGCACTAAAGAAGCCTCTGTTACCCAGCCAATCAGAAGGTCGGTTCCTCTTCACTGTCCGAAAAGGAGGATCACGGACGTTTCTGATTGGGCCAGGGGGTGTTACAGGCAGCCGGAACCTAGTAAGACTGGAAAAGGCAGTGGAGCAGTGTCACGATCATGACTGTGGCTCGGCCGTCGCGGGATTCTCAGCAATGTTCACAGGATTTTTCCAAATTTTTCGGACGTCGTCGTGGAAAAAGGTAGGTTTAGTTGTGGTTTGGGTCCCTCCACTGAGCTATGTAGGTCGCTGGTTTCTGTCTAGAATAATAATAAATATGCGAAGGTTTGAAACCATCGAGTTGAAAGCTGCCCAGAGAAATGGTTTAATGGCCGACAATTTCCAGTAGGGAAACTGGACTGAATTCCAGGTATATTAGATGAGTGATTTATGGAATAATATTTCTTGAAAGAGAGCGACCAGAGTGCTTAGGCAGTAGGATGAAAGCCCTGGGTTTTAATTTATATCTTTACAGGACTTTCATAGGTCCTCGTTTAGTGCAACAGCAATTACCTATAATGAGAGATCAGTTGATGGTATGTTTGGTGTTAATTCTCCTAACTGTATTCAATGGAGGCAAGTATCCTTGCGTTCCCGACAGTCTGGTCTCGAGTGATGGAAACTGATCCCGTTTTCCCGACTGTCGTTGAAATAGAGATTAAAATGTTTACTGTATGCAGACGGCAGCATAAATGATAATATCATTATGGGTGTTCCTAACGTCTCTTGTCTGGAGTATCGAAAGGGTTTTGGGTGTCATACTTGACCCTTTGAAGTCGCTTGATCTTTTCCGGGAGAAGCCTTCACAGAAGGGGCGGTGCCTTGTGATATAGATCTTCCAGGTATATTGTCACTTCTCGAGAGGGAGAATAGAGGCTATTTTTGAAGCTTGTCATGCTTGGTATACTTGTATTCTTGGTATTCTTGATTGAAGGGATAATATTGGTATTCTTGATTGAAGGGATAATATATTTTTGTTTCGATAACAATCATTTGACAAAAGTAATAAAAAAAAAACTTGATACAGTATATTACACAATTCACGAAATATCTACAGTTTTATTCTGTAATCAAAAGCCAGTGCCAAAGTATCTGCCATGTGTTATGAACAAATATCGCAATAATGTTTGCGTGTGGACACAGAATAGCCTCCCTCCTCCCTCCCCCTGAATTTGTCTATACCTGTATTCTTATGTAGCTTTGAGGTGCAACAGTGTTATTCAGGTCCTGTGGATAGAGAAGTCATTGGCCGAAGACCTTGTTGAACCAAAACCAGTCTTACACTTCTGGCAGAGGGTCCCCCCGAGCGCTCAGCATTTGGACAGAATATATTATATTGGTTTTCCTCCTTCAAGTTTCTATTTAGATTTACTGAAACGCCTAGCGACCACCACTTGACGCTCAAAGTTAATCTTACTGGTGCCAAAATCATCATTCTATTGGCGTCAAAATTATCATTCATTTGTTGTCAAAATTAGCCTTCTATTGGCGTCAATATTAGCATTCAATTGGTGTCAAAATTATCATTCAATTTGTGTCAAAATTATCATCCAATTGGAGTCAAAATTTGTGTCAAAATCATCATTCAATTTTTGTCAAAATTAATATTCAATTGGTGTCAAAATTATCATTCAACTGGTGTCAGAATCATCATTCGAATGTTTGCAAAATTATCATTCAATTGGTGTCAAAATTATCATTCAATTGTTGTCTTCAATGGACCCCGTCAGACTTATTAAGACCCAAATGGGCTCTCTCTCTCTCTCTCTCTCTCTCTCTCTCTCTCTCTCTCTCTCTCTCTCTCTCAGGCTTTGGACACGCTGTTGGCGATACACTACAGTTCAGTTCTCTTTCATAGGTTGTTCATATTGCTGTGAATCCTTCCCCTTCCTCTGTCTGTATCGTCCACAGACCAGCCCAGACGCTTGTGCCTATACAGTTGGCAAATTCTTTTCATTGCCACTTTAGTTATCGTCCATAGCAGTGGATATCAACCAGATAGTCTCTTAAATAAGAGAGCTTCATCAGATTTCATGGCACGTTTGATTTTTCCATTAATTCTCTCACTGGTGTGATAGTTTGTGGTAGCTGATAGCTTCGACTAAGCTGTCGCACTGGAAAGGCTGCTGTCATGTCAATGAGTGTAGTGTTTGCTGCAGTTCTGTCCTTGTACTGGAGTTCGTTGATGCTGATCTAATCAATGCTTACCGTACTAAGGGGGTTTTCACAGGTACATCCCAGGAATTACAGTATATTTTGAATACACTTACTTTGTTGAACGTGGTCAGATCGGTTTCTGTTGTTTATGTTGGCATCAGTTGCTAATTCATTCGTAATCATCATCTGCTTTCCGGTTATTGAAGTCTGTGATGTTGAAGACAAGTGGCTGTTGTTGTTGCCTGGTGCTCTGTTGTTGTGGCTGAGTGATGATGATGGCGGCAGTTTCTCGGTTGAAATAATGAAGTCGGGTATTCCTTTGGCGGTAAGTTTGGTCAAATATGAGCAGTTCGCGAATTGTGAAGCTGTTGTATCATCGCCTTACTAATTGCACATAACGTGTTTTGTAGAGAGCGGTCGAAGAACCATCAAGGTCATTTTTAATTTTCGCCTTAATTGGTTAATGGTGTCGTGGCTGTGTTCTGAAAAATCATCTATATCCTTTTTCCAGTTATGGATGTTGACAGAGCAAGGAACTTCTTGGGCTCATCATTGCTGCAGTAGTAGGGTGTCTCAGTCCAGTTTCTGTTGTTCATTAGCGCCTATATTCTGTGTAGTGTGGGCGTGGGGGTATGTGGGGGTTTGTCCGTTCCTGCTGCAGGTGTCAAGTTTAGCCTCAGTCTTATATTCCTTGATCTTTGGGTCGATTTAATTTCCTCTCTTCCGCTGTTCTGATTTGTTTTTTGTCCTAACAATGGGTGAAACGTGGATTAAAATAGAACTGGGCTACTGATAATTTTGTATAGTCCAGTCAAAAGTGCTATATATTCAGGTTTGATTAAAATGTGTTCAGAGTTCGTTCACGAGACCAGCTTCCATTTCTGTATCACGGGGAGTGAGGAGGAGGAGGAGGAGGAGGAGGAGGAGGAGGAGGAGGAGGAGGAGGAGGAGGAGGAGGAGGAGGAGGAGGAGGAGGAGGAGGAGGAGGAGGAGGAGGAGGAGGAGGTGGTGGTGATGGTTGTCTCCAGCATTCTGACCATATTAAATTTAGCACAAAAAGAGAGAGAGGGGGGGTTTCGGGGAGGGGGGGGCCGCCTGTCTTTGACTGCCAAGCAAGGAAAAGACCTGAAGGAATGTTCAGGATTCACGTACCGAGTGAGTCCCATCACTGACGTAGGTTTGTCATTGGAACTTGGAATGTTGTCCACAGTTTCATTTCACTTCATCAAGTAGTCGAAATAAACGCTGCTAAATCTTGACGCACTGGATTTGAAAATCCAGATTTGAAAAATAAGAATGGTAAGCAGTGTTCTCTTAAGAAGGAAAGAGAACACTGCTTCCCATTCTTATAGAATGGGTAAATTGCGTTTGATATCAGGAACTGGTAACAGAATAATTAAATAGTTGCACTTGGCGTTAATGAGTGATATTGAAACATGGTACAAGACGCCACTCATGCTTTATGAATTATTATTATTATTATTATTATTATTATTATTATTATTATTATTATTATTATTATTATTATTATTCAGAAAATGAAAGCTATTCATGTGGAACAAGAAGCCTACCAAAGGGCCCACTGACTTGAAATTCAGGCTTCCAAAGAATATCAAGGTGTCCACTAGAGAATTAAGAGGAGGTGAAGGGAAAGACAGAAAGAGAGAATGTTGTCATTGGCTCAAGACTTGTATAACTTGAAGAATTGCCCGGTACAATTCCTTCGAAGTTTTAGGCCTCTCTTTATAGAGTGGTTTGTACCAAACCTTTCTTCCAAATAAGTCATTCATGTAGATCATTTTTTTTTTTTTTTTTGTTTGGCGGACGAGGTTTCACTTCAAGGGATCGCCCTTTTCGATTCAAGTTTCAGTGCATCCATGAAGACAATTCGATGCAACTCATGGTCATTGATAAGCTCAGTCAAGTCATTACTAAAAATAACAGTGATAGATTTTATTATTGACGCTAAATCCAAATAGTTTCATAGATCAGTAAACCGAATCAGCCTCTCAGCTGAGAACTGAGAAACGTCTGGAGTAGACATTGTCGTCAGCCAGCTTTTAGGAACCGTTTGGCCGAGCCTCCTAATCTAGTCATTTTTTCATTTTGTAAAATAGCGAAATAAACATGGAACTTAAATAGAGTCTTAGAAACTTAAATTTGCGAAGTCAACGCAGTAAGTTAAGTTTGCACTATCATATTAGAATCACGCAATTATTAAGAGTAAAAAAATAAAAGCAGAGAAATGAATAAATAAGAGTTTCAATTTTGTCAAAGGCACCAGATACTTGAATTATGTCAACTTCGACTGATTTGCTAGAGACAAATGTCGCATGAGCACCTTTACATAAACACACGAGTGCAACAATTTTGATGATCAGTACCGCAAAAGTTTGAAATGGTCAGTTTTAGTGTTTAAATTGTTTGTGTGGAAACGGACTGGCTTCTATCATATGGGCTTGTGCTGTAGATAGATGTGCTGAAACGACTTCTTCACTTTAGACGAAAACGATGCAGGAGGAACAACAACTTGGGCATCAAAATGAGTAAACGGACCTCCTGCCCTTAAGAATACATTACTAACCACACCAAGTTAAGTCTGGGCACCGGTACACGTCTGAACTAGGTGTTTTTCATTTTTTTTTTTTTTTTTGTCTAATGAAAATACACAAAAGATTTAATCTGTCGATAACTTAAAGGTAGATACCCCCGTAGCGGGGTAATGCCGTCAGTGCACCTCAAGCAGTGCACTGTAGGCATTACTTAATAAGGTTCCTTGCAGCGTCCCTTCTTTAGGCCCCTAGCTGCAACCTCTTTCATTCCATTTACTGTACCTTCATTTCTATTCGCTTCCTTCCGTCTGACTTTCCAGCCTTTCTAACAATTGATTCACATTGTTTCAACTGTGAGAGCCTCCTTCAAATTTTTTAAACTCTCAGTTTCCCTTTCAGCACTGAATGACCCCATAGGTCCCAGTGCTTGGCCTTCGGCCTAAATTCTATATTGCATTCCATTCGAATCAAGAGTAGATGTGAGTGCACAAATATCTACGTCCCATGAAAAAATCCCACAGATCTTTTGTGCTATAAACACTGACTGACTCTACTGAAGGTGGGTATATAGTTATTACTATGTGAAAGCACGACCCTCAAGATAGGAAGAGATGAATAATATTGACACAGGACTCAAGAAGTCTCAACTCTTCAACAGAATGCCATCTTAAATATTCACTTAATGACAGGGTCAGGAAGGAAAACTGTTGCGAACCCAGTTCCATTCAAGCTCTGACTCAGATTTCATACTGAATATTAGGTCTGTCGTTCTGAGGATGTTTTGTGT
>JANJGK010005224.1:42500-49531 GCA_039081455.1 Macrobrachium rosenbergii
TGACAAGTTGAAATTGACATAACTCAACTCTATACAGCATATTACGATGCTTATGAATCAGTGCATCGCCAGTCTTGAGGCAGAAGAAAGATTTTGAACGAAATGTTCTTCGGCGAGATATAATGATCGAACATAACAGTCAATACTATGGAAATGGAAAGGAAATGTACAGAGCTTCCACTTCTATTTCAAGGCTGTTCTTCATTTAGGCCTTTCAGATGAAGATAGGTGTGTGTGTGTGTGTGTGTGTGTGTGTCACTTTGGAGGAAGGCACCGAGACTAACCATGGTGCAGTAGTGCTCCTCTTAATCCCTAGAGACTGAGGCCGTAGGACGGACGTACAATGACACCTCATGACAGCGTGTACGCTTTCTGGCAATTACTATCAGGCAATTACTATCAGGCGTTTTTCTTCTTCTTTAATATTTTGAAGCATTTTTAGTTCATACTTAATTTTCCATTCGTAATTTTAATTTCTATTCGAACCTGATAAGTTCGTTCTATAATCCCTTACCTTCGCTATCAGGTTTTCAATTCCAACTGCAAATTTTTGACGGGAAAAACAGGTTGTATTATTCATGAGAGAGAGAGAGAGAGAGAGAGAGAGAGAGAGAGAGAGAGAGAGAGAGAGAGAGAGAGAGAGAGAAGTGCAGTCACTTTGCTGACGCCGAGGAGCGACACAGTAAATTGCTGTAGATATACAGCAGTCAGAAATAGCAAACTCAGTAATGAAAAGTTATTCTAAGATTCTCAGCTGTCTAATCGCCTAGTTTTTGGAAAGATTTGTCCAGACTTTCAACCAAATGATCAGTTGATGAGGACAGGACCCACAGCACTTCTTTCTTGACGATTCCAAGTCGTTCATTCTATTGACTTTCCCGGGATTTCGACTACTGGTCCATTTGCTCTCTTGACCTGATGCCATTTCCGTGCTCCACGCTCCACAAGGCTGCTCCTCATCGTGTGAATTCCTTGTAGATATTTTCGGACAGCGGTCGGCGCACTCTCGGGTAACTGGACTTTTGACGAAACAGCTGAACTGAAGGTACTCTTTCCCAAAATAAATCCTGAACCTGGTAATTCCTAGGAGAGTACTGAACCTGTATTACGGTACAGTGTATCATAGATCCATCTTTTGCGTTATGTTGTAAGAACCGAATCGACTGTGAGCATGCTCAGTCGTTACAAGTTAAATTTCTGTAACAGAAGCTCCACAAAGACTTGGTACTGACAATAAAGTCTAACAGTAAAGAATCTGAAACGTGAACAAACAAAACTCCAGTTTCCATCATTTGCTGAAGGAGAGAGAAGTCAGTGAGTGTGTCTTGGTGAAGGCATTCTTCTCGTGCGCCTAGAAACTGCAGTGGGCCTTTGATGTCTACAGAGCTCTCTTTGTAGGTCGTAACTGATACAAATAAATCTTTTGGTGCAAAGAGAGAGAGAGAGAGAGAGAGAGAGAGAGAGAGAGAGAGAGAGAGAGAGAGAGAGAGAGAGAGAGAGAGAGCTGTTACAAGCTTAGTATCTATTTGTTCAAGTAATTAGGTAAAAATCACGAAAGCCAAAATGAAATGTAAAATCGTGTTTTTTCTTTTCTAATTACTTGAAATTGACATTGACGGACGGGATGGGGCTTCTCTTTGAGTCTGTCTGGCAGTGAACAGAGAAAGTATAAATACTCTTCACATGAGAAGCATCGTCACTGTTTAAATGCAACGCCATTTTCACTCACTTTCGGGAAAAGGGACAGATCGAACGTCAGCAGTGACGAACAGCCTTTCTATTGAAGGGGCTCTTTTTCCACTCGATGGAATGTTGCATCTGGCATTCTTTGGCTTCCAGAGATCAGAGAGTGACCGAGTGTGACACCTCGTTTCCCTTCTGTTGGCGGGTGGGGGAGGGAGGGAGGGAGGGTCTCCACTTCTTCTTGGGAAACACAGTGTTGAGTAATTAATGAAAGACCCGGAGCTGTTGTTGTCGGCAGTCTTTTGTTGCATCGAATATTTCCCGGTTGTTTTTGCTGACACTGGTCAGCGAGGGGGCTGTTCCATCGCAGAGTCAGGGTCCTTGAAATGTGCTCCTGCTATACTGAAAGGACGCCCTTGCCTACACTGAGAGTAACGACGCCAGTTTATGCCCCTGAAATAAGTCCCCATATATATATATATATATATATATATATATATATATATATATATATATATATATATATATATATATATATATATATATATATGTATATACAGTATATATATATATATATATATATATATATATATATATATATATATATATATATATATATATATATATATATATATATATATATATGTATGTATGTATGTATGTATGTATGTATGTATGTATGTATGTATGTATGTATGTATGTATGTATGTATGTATGTATGTATGTACGTATGTATGTATGTGTGTATGTGTGTGTGTATATATATATATATATATATATATTATATATATATATATATATATATATATATATATATATATATATATATATATATACGAGTATATATACATATACATATACACACACACAGGTCTTCCTCAGTCCCTAAATGAGGCTTCGTCAAACTTGGTTCGATCGACCTCTTCGACGAACGGAAATTATTTCATTTTGTGAAAAAATAAAAGCACTCGCAGGTGTGTGCTTTGAGGGTTAAAGCAAGTGTTTGTCTCCGTTACAGGGATCTGTGTGTGTGTGTGTCTGTGTCTGGGGCTTTTAAAAATAAGAATTGAACATTATTCAGGGAGTGTTCATAATTAACCACCAGCCCTGTCATTATTAGTGAGGCTGGAGCGCTTCCTGTGATTTCGATAAGTGACTTGCTTAATTATCACTTTGTTTGTTGCTGCGTGTGTTCGTGTTAGTGTTGCGGTGTGTAAGTGCCCCCTGCCCACCTGTCTCTGTCCGTCCATCCGTCCGTTCCTGTCCCGTCAGCTTATTCCCTCCACTAACACAACAGGAGGAGATTCGATGGTTCCCTGTGGGCGGCTGTGATGAAGTGTTTTCGCGAGGCGATGTGGGCGTCTAATTCACACGTCAGCTTTATGGGCCTGCAGAGTTTTTCGAGGCTTATGGTGTCTTTAGGAAGGCAATCATCTTATGCTGCTGCAATTTTCCCTTGCTGAGGAACAGAACAGAACAGAACAGAACAGGGCAGATTCGAACATTGTCAGTCAGGTAGAGCTCCAAGTTTATTTTTTCTGTGGTCTTTAGATTATTGTCGCTCGTTACTGAGTGAGGACGAAGGCGCACATATTTATGTGTGTGTGTATGTGTGTATATTATACTTTTCATACCCTTTAATCTTGAGAAATCTATCATGTGATTTTACGTGTAATTTTTTAATCCAAGCAGATTGTATTTTTATTTACTGTTCAGTATTTTTAAGGGGTGTGTGTTTGCTGGGAGGAATGTCATAATCTTTTATTGAATTCTTAATAAGGATGTTTTATCTGTAGGATGATGCAGAAGAGCCCCATCTGAAGACCTGGCCTCCCCTCCGGCTTACATCAAGAGCCCTGAAAGGAAAGGACTGCTCTCTCTCTCTCTCTCTCTCTCTCTCTCTCTCTCTCTCTCTCTCTCTCAGGAAGGTTGTCAAAATACGGTAAGTGCCACTCTCATCATTTTTATTGGTTTTCCCATTATGTTCTGAAATATCTGCTCTTGCGCTTGCTGCTCTAATAACCCAGTCTCGTGTGTTTTATGTTTGCTCTTATCTGTGTGTTTTGATGTCTGTTTTTCTCATTATTAATCTGAATGATTTCCTTTCTAGGTTGTTGATGCTCCAGTGGAAGTTGCTCATCTCTGGTATCTCATCGCCCAACAACAAGTTTGGCACAAGTGAGTCTTCCTGTGGCTGTTTTTGGCCTTTTTACCTTCTTTTACATATTAAGAGGTCTGCTGCTCATTTGCTTGAGACACATAAGTATGAAATTTTGTTACTCTTTTGCATTGGGGCACACTGGTAAGAATCAGGCGGCTCATTCTCAGATTTTTGTAGGAATAACGATGCAGTTACTTTGAGGGTCCCTCCCTGTCCCACGCTCCTCATAACTTCTGGTGCCACATTTTGGAAAAACAAGACATCCATGATAATATCAAGTCATTCGGGGAGTGACTTGATGACTTCATTATTTTTGCCAAGGAGTATTTTTTGTTTGTCTTTCTTTGTTCGTCTGTTGGTTCACAAGATGACTCAAAATGAGCAGATTTTTTGTGGTAATATTACCAGTTGGTTGGCCTCGTTGTTTGCATGAAATGATTGGATTCTGTGAGAGATAGGAAAGACCTTTCGAGGAGAAGGACCTCCTGTGGGGTCAGCATGACCAGATGGTCTTTACAGCGTCTCCTCCTCACCCTCCTCGGCCACCGGTACAGTCTTGGTTTTCTGCCTGGTGGTTTCACGAGTTTTCTGTAGGGAGTCATGGCGCCTGGGGGGCTGTCCTGACCAGAAACCTCGCCAGTTGTCGTCACTTTCCACTGAAGGCCAAATAATTTTGTCTGGCGGGTCTCGGGAGCCTCAGCCTGGGAATAACCCAGAGGTCTCTTTAGGCTGCCATAGTAATGATGGTGACTGTCAAGATTAGAAAATTAATGATGGTGATTTTGGTTTTCAACTTTTGACTGGTGGTGAACATTTACAAGTAACAAGTCTTAAAGGTGCTTATTAGTGAACTACAGTTAATAACTTTATATCGCAATACGCTCTCTCTCTCTCTCTCTCTCTCTCTCTCTCTCTCTCTCTCTCTCTCTCTCTCTCTCTCTCTCTCTCTCTTTCTCTCTCCATTATCACTTGGCTTCCTTGTTCTTTTGAAGGATATCAATCTTTTTCTCCAACAACTGTTCCACGTTTTGTCTTCGTAAACTTGTTATTATTTTAACAGGAAGCAAATATATTTCCCTCGAAGTTGAGTGGGATCTGCATCTTACACTGCTCTAAGTTACTCACTTACTGAATAGGTATTAGTTAAGTTTTTGATGTAATATAATAAGCATTGACACGATTCTGTCAGCGTAGATTCCTGACTAATCTGAGGCCAGTTTGAGGCGACTTGAATATTTCGGTTGCGAACAACATTTCTGGGTGGCGGTAGAGGTGGAAATTCTCTTCTGGTTCCGAGTTCGGTTTGCTCTTTTTGTGATGGAATTTCGTCTATGAGGTAAGTTCTTGGGCAGCAATCACTACGAAGATCTTTTTCTTATGCCTCCTCTGGTAAACACGCTTTCAGTGGTGCATGTGTTTGTTGATAGGGGAAAGCAGTTACTTTGCATAAAATGGGACATTTTGCTTTTTATTCAAATGTCATTGGACATAAATGTCATGGGCAGTCGTCATCCGCTGAGGGTTATTTATACTGGTGCTGACCGAACCAGATGTTGCTCTTTTTGATTGAGGTCTCTCTCTCTCTCTCTCTCTCTTCTCTCTCTCTCTCCTCTCTCTCTCTCTCTCTCTCTCTCTCTCTCTCTCTCTCACTTGGTTTTTGTACCTTTTTCATGGACGGGAATTTATGGCTCGAAGGTTCCATATGATTGTTTTCTCCAATAAAGACTTGGTTTTTCCATAGAACCATTCTCTCTCTCTCTCTCTCTCTCTCTCTCTCTCTCTCTCTCTCTCTCTCTCAACACAAGCCGCTATTAGACCTCGATCTGCTAAGGAGAGCCTCGACGAGGTCACCTTTATTTCCCGAGAGGTTGTATTAGTCTAGAAGTCAAATCTCGTGTCCCCTACTTGTACTAAGTTTTTTTTTCTTTACCTTTTTTGATGCACTTCTTCGAAAGAAATGAGTTGTTTTACTCGTGCTAAGCTGCTTCAACCCCTTTCCTTTCCTTTTACTGTACCTCCTTTCATATTCTCTTTCTTCATCTCACTCTCCACCCGCTAATGACAATTGTTTCAAAGTGCTTCAACTGCTGTGAGGTTTTCCTCCTGTTGCTGAACCTTTCAAACCTTTTACCGTCAATTTTCGTTTCAGCGCAGAATGACCACATAGGTCCCAGCTCTTGGCCTTTGGCCTCAATTCTCTATTTTATTCCGTTCTGTTCGTTGTCATACAAACATGGCCTCGGATCGATATGAAATTCGACCTTCCAGTGGGCGTCGCTGCCTTTGCTTGTGCAGGACAATTTCCCTTGACTGGAATGAGAATGAATGAGGTGTCTCCTCCTCCTCCTCCTCCTCCTCCTCCTCCTCCTCCTCCTCTGCTTGGTGCGCTTTCTCTCAAGCCTCGATTCCCTCCCGTCTGGGAGCTACGATGACCCTCTCTTTCTTTCTTTCTTTCTTTCTTTCTTTCTCTCTTTTTTTCCTTCCAAGAGTCTCGATGTTGGTCCTTTTCTGATGGCGCTTCCGCTTCGTCCTTCTCTCCCTCCGTCTGCCTTTCATTCTGGAGCATTATTATTGTTATTATTATTATCAGCCCTCATTTGGTCCCCTGTGTCTGGGTTTGTGTGTGTGTTTGTCTTTATCGGTTTTCGTTTGTAATTTTCTGAAAGGCTGGTGGGGTCAGGGGAACTTACCAAATGTGTGCATGGAGAACGTTAACTTTCCACAGCAGGATTTCTCCACATTAGGATTTCTTCCACATAAGCATTTCTTCCACATCAGGATTTCTCCCACATTAGGATTTCTTCCACACCAGGATTTCTCCCACATTAGGATTTCTTCCACATTAGGATTTTCCACATTGGGATTTCTGCAGACATAATTAATGCAAAACATTATTGCTTTGTATTTGAAGGAAGCCTTCGAAAGCTTGGGTATTTGAGGTAACCTGTATTGAATAAAAAGGCCTCTCTCTCTCTCTCTCTCTCTCTCTCTCTCTCTCTCTCTCTCTCTCTCTCTCTCTCTCTCTCTCTCTCTCTCTCTCTCAAAAGAACCTGGGCTCCTCTAGTGTGCCGTGAGGAGAGAGAGAGAGAGAGAGAGAGAGAGAGAGAGAGAGAGAGAAGTTTTACTCGTTTTCTGCTAACAGCTTTATGTAGGGGAAGGTTGAATCAGCATTTCCAGCGAATATCA
>JANJGK010005225.1:5000-49524 GCA_039081455.1 Macrobrachium rosenbergii
CCCCAGTATTTTGACTTCATTCACGCTATGCTACATTATTAATTTATACCTGTATAAGTTTATGTGATTTCAAATAATTCTATATACATTCCAGTAGAAGTATTAGTGCTGTAGAAGTATTAGTATCGGTGGACTTTAACTTGTATGATTTATGTATAACTTGACCCTAGGAAGTAAGATTGGATTGTGCTGTTGGAAGTAAACGGTGATACCTTATAAAAATGACGATGATAGATATTCGTTCACAAATCATAGTTAAATGGTAAACTCCTCACGCAACAGAGCGAAATTCAAGGTATTCAAGCTCGATAAAATCTAGCAATTTCCTTGACTAAAATATGTAGGTACTAAATCGAACATACCAAGCAGTAAATGTATTCAGAAGGGAGATTTAGGAAAGACTATTTAAATGGAATTATAGCCAATATAGAGTAACCTACGTGTTACTGGATTAGCCTGTAAAACTGGTCTCTAGACAAACAGACGAACAGACTCAAGAGAAGGGCAAATAATGCTACCAGTAACGTTAATTTTTTTGTTTATAATTAAGGTTCCACTTTCCATTACAAAATGAACAGCTCTCAACTCCTCATATGCCACATGGTTAAGGTTCATTTTTTACTAATTCTTCTGTATAGTTACATGTTTATCAAACTGGACTGGCGAATAGCGTACACCTGATGTCATAAGAATATTAATATTAAAACATTTTACGATATAACGTTCCCCACTGTGGCGTCTCTGTATTATGAATATTTCTGTGATTTAATATTTTCTCCAGTTTCCCTTTAGAACAAAACCTCCTTTACTACTATATGTGCCACAACCCTTTTAAAGTACAAAAAAATAATTACGATATGCTGTTTTCCTCCATGCATATGTTCCCCATTATGAAGGCTCTGAGCTGGGATTATTTCTATGATTTATTATTTTTTCCATTACCGCCTATTAACAAACTTTCTTGCACTATATCTGCCACAAACCTCTGAGAATCAATAGAATATTTGTTTAATTTTGTTATCCTTCTTACATTATTATTTTCATTATTAATGATCCTTTTATCCTTTCCTGCCTCCATCACACATCCACATTATTTTTCTCGGGCGTGACCTCTTCCTTTATTGTTGTTGCTGCAAAGTTCACTTGGTAGCTAGGGAGCGAATACAAGTTACGATTGTGTGCCTCTCTTTATGGAAAGACTGCGGAGGTGCGTTAGTATGCATAGGAGAGAGACATCTTCCTTGCATGGCTTATTTTTTACAGTAAACTTGTACTCGGCAGAGAAAGCTGAGCCCTTGTTTTTTTCGTTCTTGAAATTGACACGAGTAAATTTTTCTCCATTTCCTTTTTTCTTTTGTACTCGGCTGTTAAAATTCGTAAACTTGCAAATAATATCTGACCAATAGTTTTCTTTAACGTTTGTCTCTGATTTCTTGTGTCTTGTTAGTGAGATGAACTGAAAGAATGTGTTTGTTCCATGCTTAAATGAAGGAAAACGGCAGCTTCTGATATTCATAAGGACACATACGGGCTCTTTGTTCCATCTCAACAAATATTATCTTTTTTTGCAGCTAAGTAAATATATGTAACGAGATCAGAAACAGATCTTCAATCCTATGACTGTCAAAAGCTCTAAATTCAGAACTCCTTAAAACAGACTCAAAGTCTGGCTTTAAATGAGTTTCTTCATTTTATATTACAAATAAAGCAATAATATATCGATAATGCACGTCCGTCATATTTATATAAGTAGGACAGATGCCTTCAGCAGATTTCTATATTTAAGCAGATATATTTATATATGTATACACATCTGTATAATACATATTATATATATATATATATATATATATATATATATATATATATATATATATATATATATATATATATATATATTTATATATATATATATATATATATATGCTCTAAAGGAGCACCATAGTGATCTATCACAGAATACTATGCGAAGAATTACCTCTCAAGACTCCATGTTTCATTGAAGACAAAAGTTATTAGGCTGCTTTACAAAGAACCTTCTGAAACCCGATTAAAGACAAACAAGTAAAAAATGCGCCTAAGTTTCTTCGGCGGAATCGAGTTTTCCGTGCAGCGTCTAATGCTATATGAAACTCTCAGCCACGGCCCACGAAACTCTCAGCCGCGGCCCATGAACTTTCAGCCACGGCCTGTTGGCCTGTGATGTTGACAACTATAGCGGTGCCAGACGCACGATCATGGCTACCTTTAACCTTAAATAAAATAAAAACTACTGAGGCTAGAGGGCTGCAATTTGGTATGTTTGATTATTGGAGGCTGGATGATCAACATACCAATTTGCAGCCCTCTAGCCTCTGTAGTTTTTAGGATCTGAGGGCGGACAGAAAAAGTGCTGACGGACAGACAAATAGCCATCTCAATAGTTTTCTTTTACAGAAAACTAAAAGGCACTGTTATAATGCTGCCCATCATAGCTGAAACAAAGAACTAACACAAGGAGTCTATCCAAAGCTCCTACCTTTCGCCAGTCCTCCGCACCATCCTTTCTCCCTCGATCTTCCCCGTCCCCTGATGTCCTGAAATGAGCGAAGAGGACCAACTCGGAATGTGACGAAATTCGAAATTAATGGCGAGTAAGGATGAAGCATCTTACCATCTCCGTCGTCACATCTGGGGGAGATAAGTTGAGATGAGGAATGGATCTGCTTATAAAGAAAAAGATAAACTCAAAAATATAAGCAATTTAGAGCGTCAATGCGCAAGAGCAGGTAAGAGATGTATTGATCAAGTTTTGACTGAAATATGTTGTTGGCAGGAAAATAAAAAAAATAAAAAAAATTGACAATGAAGTATGTTATATCTCTATAAAATCGAAAAACGAATAATTCATTTAGTAAGTTTCCTACACTATTTACACGAGTAATTTATTATCTATTTTTATTCTCTTGAAAAACATAAAACTTTAAATTCATGCTATAATTTATGTGTTACAATTCACAAATCATGACACTGCATCTGAAGGAAGGTTTTTGGATTTTAGGTTTTTATTGCAGGTTTTCTCTCGGGCGTCTCTGGTGTCGCACTATTCGTGTTTTACAACAGCTTGAAAAAATCCTTTTGTCAAATATAATAATAATAATAATAATAATAATAATAATAATAATAATAATAATAATAATAATAATAATAATAATAATAATAATAATAACAAATTTTATTTCATCGTAAGGCCGTATATATGGAATCCACAAAATAGAGACAATGACATACACACAATCTAGATATATGAGATGACTTGGTAAAAAATGATAATCGGCAATATCCACACAGTCGCTGAAGAAGTAGAAAAAATAGTATTCATAATAATGATAATGACAGTAATTATATACAGAATAATAGTAAAAAATATAAAAAAATTATAATAAAAAAAACGATTGCAGACAATATAGATGTATCCCAACTTAGCAATTGCACAACATATCAGTACTTAACAAGATGTCTCCACAGATGCCAGCGCACTGAAGATTACAGTTTTATAAGTTAACTTTATACTCGAAAGTTGTGGTGATACGGCTTGGCGGTTTTTCTGGTGTTCGTAATGTTTAATTCTTCCTAATTGTTTATAGAAAGGGGTGTAATTAACTCTTTTTAATATATATATATATATATATATATATATATATATATATATATATATATATATATATATACATATACATATACATATATATTTATATATACTATATATAATACATATTTATAAATATGTATATATATATATATATATATATATATATATATATATATATATATATATATATATATATATATATATAATTTATATATATATATATATATATATATATATATATATATATGTGTGTGTGTGTGTGTGTGTGTGTGTGTGTGTGTTTGCGTGTGTGTGTGTGTGTGTGTGTGTGTATTTCAGACGGGAAAAAATGCAAAATCCATTAAACCCATCAGTGACTCAAATATGGCAAAATAGAGTTCGCTGTTAGGACCTTCATTCTTTTTCTGTCCGACTTGGAAACAGATGGTCTCCATTTCGGAAATGGTTGCAGTGTTTTGAGAAGGACAACCTTTTACCCTGTTCCCTTTTGTATCGATCTAATGAGAGGATATAGTAGGGAGACAGCGAGAGAGAACTAGAATATACAGAGAGGAAATGTTAAGGTATTTTACCTATATATCTTTTTATACGGTTGAAAGGATACCTTATGATTATCGTTTTGAAATGCATCTACTTAAAAACAAACAGGCTAGTTCGGGGTTATGTAACTTACTTAAAACAAACGATGGTTCTATTTCCAGATATGATGAGAATGTTATTTAATATACTTAATCATTAGTATCTGCGTAATAGAATCTTGTATTATACAATGACGTTATGTTGCCATTGCTTTTATAGTTAGATTTACGACCCAGTTACTATGAGGAATTAAATCTAAAAAAAACACACACACGCACACGCACAAAAACCACAAGCAAATTAATAAGCTATATGTCCCTTTGTCCAAACTTCCATTTGGTGAACTCTCTTACTGTCGCTTATATTAGATAGGATCAGCCACGATTTGAACTGCTTCTTTCATACGTCATAAGAAGTCACTTAATTCTTATAGGAGATTTCATTAAAGATTTACATCTAACAGTTTGCATAGATGTAAAACCTAAACAGGTCAGATTTACCCTAGAAGTCTGGTTTATAATCGGCAATAAAAAATAAATTTCTATACAATTATTAAACACTTGATTTTAGATATTGATTGATAAGTGAAGTAAGTGAAATAAGGAATATTCAATATAATAAAAACCTGACTCCCTTCTGTCCAGAATTTTACTTTAATTTCTTCTGTGTGTGTGTGTGTGTTTTTTTTTTTTTTTTTTTTTTTTTTTTTTTAGCGAGCACCAAAACCTCTTTTGGTGCCTGGAGTACACCTGAGCATTAGCTAAATTACCAGCGGCTATTCAGGCCGAGAAATGTTTTTGCCTCGGATCTGCAATCTTTTGGATGTTACGTTCGCTGAGTTTCTTTACATAAACAAACCAAGTCATGGAAGCTATTTCCGGATTTAACAACTCTTTTGACAAACTTCTGTCATTTTAACTTTGCGCTGTTACTCGTTTTATTTTTCGTGATATTTTGGCCTATACTATTAGCAGATTGAACTTTATATGTAAATGTATGTATATATATATATATATATATATATATATATATATATATATATATATATATATATATATATATATATATATATATATATATATATATATATATATATATATACATTATACATATATATATACATTATATATATGTATATATATGTATATATATATATATATATATATATATATATATATATATATATATATATATATATATATATATATATATATGAAATAAATAATGTGCAATTTACTTTAGTACATTTATTTCCTAATTAATGCATCATTTATACAGCAGTTGTAGTTAATAAAAATTTACAGCTTCTGTGTAGAATAAAATAAAAAAAATATGTAAAATTGTAAAAATTAGATATTTTTTCCTTTAAAGTAAAACAAACATTAAATTTAATCGATTCCCGTATATCTCTGTGATAAACCAGTGTTAGTGAAAACTACCTTTAAATGCTTTTCCCTCATATTTTTTGGAGCCATAAGGTGAAAAAAATCTCCTATACCCTTATTTGGCACCGATGGTGGTGGCAAGGTTCTGAGACGCTGATATTGGCAGCATTCCAGTGTTGAAAGGGCTCCGTCTCTTTCAGTCTACCAATGGCCATTAGGTCTACAGCACCCAGCACCTTTTCTATTTGGATTTAGTACATTATTTTGGCTCTTTCTCTCGCTTTCTCTTGACCGCTGCATATACGTGCATACACGCGCACCACGCATACACAGACACACAAACACACACACACCTATATATATATATATATATATATATATATATATATATATATATATATATATATATATATATATATATATATATATAAATGTATGTAAATGGATGTATGTATGCACATATGTTCCAGCATAACTCTGAAACGCATTGAGAAATTTCAACCAAACTTGGTATACATTATGACTTACTATCTGGAAAAGAATACTGTTGGGTTAAGATATCACTAGCACCAAAGGGCACCGGAGGGGGGAAGAAGGGTTTCCCTGAAACGGAGCTGGTTATGCCCGTAGACTTAGTACCTTAACAAATTTATCATATCTAATTTCGGTATACTGTACATGTGACTCACTATCTGGAAAAGAATACTGTGGGGGTAAGACATCAATGGCACCAAAGGGGGTGGGCGTTAGGAAGGGGGTGACAGAGAGAGATTGAGAGGGAGAGGAAATGAGAGAGAGAGAGCAGAGGGGGTGTTAGGGAGAAGAAAGAGGGAAAGAGACGCCATTGCTAAGGATGTGTCTGTTTTTTAATCACTATATTTACGCAAGTATTATTGCCTAAGCAAAACTTTTTTTAAAATTTCTTAATCGACGTTGCAGCCACCATTTATGAAGAAATCGAAGACCCATTATTATTAAATTAAATATAAATATTTAATAAAACTCATGAGAAGTTCATTACAACAGCGTAATAAATCTCTCTCTCTCTCTCTCTCTCTCTCTCTCTCTCTCTCTCTCTCTCTCTCTCTCTCTCTCTCTAAACTGTTTACCCACTCTGCTAAGTACACTCTTTCTACTTTTATCTGACTTTGCTTGCATATGTTTCTATACAGCCACTCTATAATTTTCTACCAGTTAGAGTTGTTATGTATCACTCTCAAAAGTCTTGATACTTCGCTTTCTTCGCGTAAATTGAATTACAGCTATTAAACTCTATACCACTTTTTTTTTTTTTTACAATACCTTAATCCTAAACATCCAAATAGGGTTATTAGACAGTGCAACATGGACATTGCTCCCTGCAGCGGTACAGTACTAGCGGCTTCGATTATCTAACTCCTTTTCCAAAGGTAGAGAAGCACCTGGTGGAGGAATTCGAAGCCATTGTTGTGGCTGATCATCTTCCCCTGAGGGAAGCCAAAGCAGTGATACTTTTACCCCTGCGTTTTTTCCTGAATAAAATATAAGTGGTTTTCCCCCACTGAGTGATGGGGAAATCACCAAATGTCTGGGGAATAGAGTTTTTATCCCAATGCCCAATGAACATGTTGCAAAAAAAAGTCAAAGAAGAATTAGGTATCCGTCTCCTGGTATGGATGTGTTCGTTGTAAAATGATGTGGCATGTCACTGTAGAGGAAAATTTGCCACTAAAGGCTATTCAAGAGGCCAAAATTTGATCTCAAAGAACACTTTGAAAACAAGTTTTTTAACGGCATATTCCATCAAAGATTAGTAGAACTGAACCACTAAGTTTTAATATTCCAGGTAGAGGGACATGTCAAATAAGAAATGAATAACGCATCAACAGCCCATTTACCCTTCATTTATATATAGTATATTTCACAAAGTATACTAGTATCTTATTGATGATCATATGGTTCAAAGACAGTAAATAACCTTCGGTTCTATTGTTAGATATGCTGAATACAACCTTTCCTCTTCTTAGCGAGAATACGACAACGCTCTTCCTTCCCTCCAAGACTTCTTTGAGATGATGCCAGAGTCACCCTGAAAGAAGCAGAAAATCGATACCTGCATAATACGTAACCCGCACAAAACGTCTGAAAGGCAGAAACTATTTCGCAACCAGAAAAAAACATAAGCCCCATCCCGTGGAGGGATTCCTCCGTCATTACAATTGACAAAAGAGGAAAAAGAAAACATTGCTTCACCGTACTCAGAACAATCACTTACAACAGGGCATTGTATTCTCTTTTTCCTTTAGACCGCAAGTGAGCTTGTGAGTGCGCAAGAAATTGCTCTTCATTCCTTTAAATCTTATTTCCAGAAATTCAGATATTTTCTGTTTTCTTGTTACGTTGGGAATGAGGTCAAGATCCTTTTAACGTCTGCCTTTTCACGAAGAGATGACGGAAAGAAAATCAGGCTACTCTTAAAGGATCATAATGAAGGCTCACTTCAAGTGGTAAGTATAAATGTTGCCTCTTATGTCCTGCAAGGAAAACAAGGCTTTGCAGAGGCGCTTGTTTTCAGTCTGTTTATTCGTCTATTATTTTGCAAAGAAAGATATATTCTTCCTTATGACTACATGTTCAACGTACAAACTTCACCAAATATATTGAAAATATAGCTTTCATTTTATAGAACATGATACGATCTTTAGTATGCTATAAGATTTAAATTATGTCGTGTTTCTAATGAAGATAAGCATAGTCAGTTGAAAAATCAATACAGTAATGCATATAGATTTAAAAGCGAAAAAATTAAGACTTACGACTTAATATAATATTACATAGTAAAATACTGAAGTGCTTAAGCCAAAACAATTAACGTAAAAACATTTGGAGAAGTTAGATTGGGACATTGGGCAACTAAGAAAAATAATGTGAGACTGTTAGACTACAAATTAGACATACTCGTAAATCTGAAATCACCGATGCACAAAATATGTATAAAGAAAATATGCATAGAGACAGAAAAACTCTTACCGTCTCAAGTGAAAGCAGGAGGAGTACTAATCAGGGAAGCACAATGAAGAGAAGACAATTTCAATTTATGTCATTTCAGGTGGGACCTTTTAAGGGGAGAGCGACGTCGTTCAATAAACTATGTTCCCCTCCCCTAGCCCCTCCCCTCCTTTCCCCTCCCCCTACAAGGAAATAATGATATTTGCCTTGGGATTAGCCTAGGATCTTGAGGTCTTTGTACTGAATCTTGTACTTGAATTTATAAAAGTGGTGTCTGACAGCAGAGCTCTCCTTACTGTGGTTAATTCTCCTGTAATGGCCAATGTGTACCTTCAGCATACGGGGATATACATGCAATATATTATCCAATGTTAAATGCTAGACATTTAAACTCATAATCCATACTGGAACGCACCAACTCAGATATGGTGGCCTTAAAACGAAAAATACTACCATTGATAAGGGTATTTTGGAGATACGAAATTAAAACTGACACAGAGGCAAGATTATTTAAACCTTTGGGCAGTTCGTAACTGACAGACTGAAACAGATACCCAATATTTGGTAAAGTAGGAAAAGTCGATTTCTGTCTGTTTGAGTGGGTGTATGTGTGTAGGCGCGCCCTCGTGAGTGAAAGCGGAATTACATGTTCCCATCTGTCGGAACTTTATTTGCACAAATGTTGAAAGATACTCATATCTCTCTGGTTTCCTTGAATTCTGAATTCAGTTTCCGCTTAAGCAACAACGTTATCTGAACAGGAAGTCGATGAATTTCTCACATCTGCATTCGATACTGAACTACGAAGAGTTAATTCTTCAACTTGTTTATTTCGTTACCAAAAAAATAAAATAAAATAAAATAAAATAAAATAAGGTTCACTGCATGTCTCCCGTTTCACATATTCTGAGGTCAGTTATTTTATTTGAGGCAAAATTCTATTAGCCAACAATATTAAAGCACCGTTAAGTGGTCTGCTTGTAGCAGGAATTAGTAAACTGGTTTCGTTGTCGTAAAGTTTAGTGCTTAAAAGTCACGGATTTAAATAAAAAATAAATAAATAAAATGAAAATACGAAAACTCTCCAAGTCCATTCATCTAGTTATTTCAGAGAAAATATTGAAATGGAACGGAAATATTTAGAAATGCGCAATATTTCGTTAATTTTATTTCTGGTTCTGACGAGTCTTTTTTTCAATCTCATCTACAACTCTCTCCTATAATAATAATAATAAAAAAAAGGGCCATACAGATAACGCTGAAAACTCCAAGAAAAATAAAAACACGTTCAGTACAAATTTTTTTCAGGAAAATAAACGCAGCTAGGACAAAAAAAAAAAAGTAAAAAATGCGCCGGTGGTGGCCTGTCCTATGGCGTTGCCAGATGACCGAACAAGGCTAACTTTAACCTTAATAAGATCAAAACTACTGAGGTTAGAGGGCTGCAATTTGGCATGTTTGATGACTGGAGGGTGGATGATCAACATACCAATTTGCAACTGTAGCCTTTAGTAGTTTTTAGATCTGAAGGCGGACAGAAAAAGTGCGGACGGGCAGACGAAACCATCCCAGTAGTTTTTTTTTTTTACAAAAAAAAATTAAATAAATAAACCTGACACATTGCAAACGGGAATGTTTTGATAACTTGAAATATAGAAAAATGGTGTTTACGCACTAGATATAGAGACCTGAAAACGTAGGCCACTAAAAAAAAAATGTAAAAAGTGGTTTTTAAAATGATAGAATTAATTGTGGAAACACGTTCTAATTTGTACGCAATACCAAGGATGATCCAGATATTAAATTTAAGCAGGCTTTGTAACAGTGTAACCCATTTAATTATAAGAAATATTTCACTTACTTTCAAGAAGATAATGTCACTTCTTCCTAGTCCTTTTATTCCCCCTTGCTCATACTTCACTCGCAAGTACTACATATCTGTCTAGATTAATTGGAAGTTTCTTCTCATTTCATACTAACTTCATTAATATGAGTTCGATTTTATTTGTTGTGTAATTTTAATGTTTTAGTGTAGGATAAAACAAGGACGTAGCTTTTTTTAATAACAACAATTAATACAATTAATCTTTGCAGAATTCTTGGACCTTTCTGCCGGAAGTCAATTCAGTCCCCGAAAGTTATTTCACTTTCTACCAGTCTTCAAACCTAAGATAATAACAATATTCTATTACATAATTTTGCTCTTACAATCCTAAGTATTTATATATCTTGTTGTTACAACTCTATGTGATTACATATGTCTACGTGTTCTTAAACGGTCATATTTTGAGGTTAATTATATGTAATATAACCAAATTAAATAGATATTAATTTCACCATAACATATGAATTATTATTTTCCGCCGTACGCATATATCCTTCTTTTTATGATATTTCATGAATAGAAATAAATTAAAATGCGTTTCCAGCCAATTTAACATGATCAGTGAGAATCAGCTTTGGGTAAAATTGATTATACAACTCAAATATCTGTAGGCATAAAATGACTAATTAAATAAAAACAAATATGGATTAATCGGTTCAGTAAACATTTTTGGCTATTGTGCTCCAGTAATTACCGAAAAAATACTAATTTCTTACGTTATGAGCAAACATGTTAATAAATCCAGATATAATTTAGTAACATGGATTATTTACGTAACATATGAAATATCTTCGGATAAAAGAAAATACGGAGCTCTGTAAGCAGAAATTGAATAATTAAATTTTTAGAAAATGTTGTCGACGTTAATATCGAATTTATCGAATCAGAAAATTTATTTTTTTACGAGTTTTCTCCAGTAATCACCGAAAAAATTACTAAATTCCGATGCCATGAGCAACCATGTGAATGTTGCAATAGTAACATGAGTAGTTTATGTAATAAATGAGATATTCTAAGAATAAAAAAAAAATATGGAACTCGGAAGCTGAAAAGGATTAGTGAAATTTTTTTTAAGTTATAGATATCAATATGGAATTCATCGAATCAGAATATAATTTTTTTGCGATTGCACTCTAGTAATTACTAAAAAAAATGGTAAAACTCCTATATATTGAGCAACCAAATGAAAAAATGCAGGAACAGTAGTATGAGTAATTTATGTTATATATGAAAAATCCCATAATGAAAAATATGGATACGTCAGAAAACGAGCAAAGGACGACTTCAGTCGAGGTGGAGTGCGCAGTAGCTTGTTGGTTTAGTAGAGACTAAAGGATGAAGGGCATCATCATTTCTCTCAGCATACAAACAAAGGTCTTTTGAACCTCGGGGCGCAAATATCTCCCCAAAAAGTCAGCCTTTACCGACATCAACAGGATGTTTTTACCTTCCTCACCGGCAACTGGAACTTGGGGCCACAAACGTTATCATCTGAATGAGTAAGCGATGCAATATGAAGAAAAAATGAACAGTTGGATAAGAAACAAGAAATATAAAATCAAAACATGGAATTGAAGGTATGGGATTGTGTTTCTCGAAATGATGTTTGTTAAATGATTCTGTAAATAATGATGTGAATATTAATGAAAGAAAGTCATTACAAAATAATAAGAGAACGAAGTATAAAAGCAAGGAGCGGCGATGAAGGTATGGGATTATGTTTCCCGAAATGAAATTTGGTAAATGATTCTGTAAGTAATGATGCAAATATTATTAGAAAGACGTTACAAAATAGTAACTGAATATGCAAGAAAGTTTTGGTGTAAATAAATGATATTCCAAATATGTCTATCAATCGTTCTCAAAGACTAGGAATATAGTATTTACAAAACTCAATTTATATATTTAACACTCTTTTTTCACGCCGGCAGCGCAGTATTAGGTTGCTAATTGTTAACTGCAGTTCGGTCATATAGAACTGACAATTCTCCAATCCAGTGATTGAAAGTTAATTACATTATGTCAGTCGGAAAAAAAGCAGATTCCCAAGCAAATTTATGAATTTGCATTCAAGGATACAGGAGAATATTTAAAAGCCATACTTTGCAAATGAACGTGCTGGGAGACAAGAGGCACCAGAACATACGTGGATTAAAGTCAAGAATAAAAGGTTCTTTGGCGAATAAGGTTCACTTTCTAAGAACTGAGGAAAGTGCTCATGCAGAGAAATAAAACAAAAACCTCCATAATCCATAAGCCTTCGCCAAAGAATCGAAGTTTGAAAGCCTGTGAAGGCTACGTAACTTTCAGTTAGGGATTACATGAGCAAAATAACAATTGTTAATGTTATCTAGATATTCTACTGATAATAGTTTTTTTTCTTACAAGGAATAACCTGGATATTTCTTGCAGTCAAGTGACAAGGCTTTTATTTATTACCACTGACTTCACACCATATTCTCCCACAACTCAACCGTTGATTTTAAGGGCTTCTTGTTTCATGCTCTGTTTTCCTCCACTTTACTCAAAGATAATATCCGATCAGCTTCCTCTTCGTCTCCTGCCTTTGATTCGTCAAAGATTTTCCCCAGGTCACTGATCCTCAGCCTCTTCCTTATCAATCGTCTGTCGTTGGTGGAACCGTATCTCGGATTTTTCCCCTCATTGTTTGTAAGCTTAAACCCTAAAAATAGATTTGAATGACCACTCTCTCGAATAGCTCCTTCTTTTCTTGTTAGTTTAAATTCTATAAATGTATTTGAATGCGACAATAACTTCTCGAGAGTTATAATTATAATTTTATCCGTCCGTTCGTTCCTCTGTTCTTTTAGTGTATTTCTGCCCCCCCCCCCCCCAAAAAAAAAAAAATTAAATATTTCTTAAATTCGACATTGGAATGTTACTTTTAAGTACTTCCATAGAACTTTGCGAGCTGTTTCATTTTCATATATGTTCTTCACTTTAGATAACTGAAGATTCCTGTTCGATAATCCAGAAAAAATTAATTTTATTTGTTTCTTTTTTTCAATAAAATTTCTTTTAGATTTCTCACAGAGGTTTACTAAAAATATAACTTTAGAATATTTAACCCTATAAGTGAGAACCTAAGATCTCCTAAAGTCTTTTTTCACTGTCAATGTAAAGGACTTCATTTCTCTCCCTATATCAAATAGTCATATACCCCCCGGTACTGTCGCTTACGAGTACATCGCCTTAAATTATTTCGTTCAATTCTTTATCTACACCTGCCGTACTCTTAAAAACCTTCATTTGTTTAGACTGTTCCCGTAACCTCTCACCCTTTTTTGTCTTTTATTGCTTTAGCTTCACGAATCATTAAAGAGCGCTGAGCCGGTAAATTCCCATTTACTTAAGTACCTCCCTCCGCTGCATCCCCCCACCCCCCAACCCTCTCTCTCTCTCTCTCTCTCTCGCTTTGGTACCGACTGCTCACTCTCTCTCTCTCTCTCTTTCGCTTTAGTACTGACTGTCCATCTATGCATTTATTTATATGTTTATTACTGGACTAGATACTTTTACATATTTAGCTCTTACAAAAGGTAATTTCCAATGTATTTGTTACATAACTGAACAGTGATTAAATTATTTACCATCTTGAATCAAAAAGCCCTTCAAACAAAGCTTTACTCCAAACTGGTATAAAAAAGAAAGTCGAGGTTTTGGGCAGTATTCACATTCCCCTGTAAGATTCATCTTCTATCTTTATTTATATATATTGACAGTTCTGCGGAATTTCATGTTTTTCCCATATATTGCTTTCCAATTTATTGTTCCTTTTACGTTAACCTTAGATATTTTACATTTCTTGCTCAATTTCGAATCGATACTTCTCGCTTAACTGTACTGTACATACTCTGGAAGAAAACTTTGTTCCGCACAGTAATACTTTATTTAGTAATTATGGAACAAATTCTCCTGGAAATTCCATTAGTTAACTGCTCTGATTGTGTTAAAAGCGAAACTTGATTCAGCATTAATAAAATTATTATTTTTTTTTCTTTCCGAACGTCGGCATTGAAGTCAGCGAATTGGTTTTGCACGTTGCAACATAAGTAAAGGTAAATGAAATTTAAACTTATAGTGATCAAATTCCAGATTGTAAAAACAACTCGGTGCAAATGCAATTAGCAAAAAACAGTAAACAAGTAAAAAATGCGCCTAAGTTTCTTCGGCGCAATCGAGTTTTCTGTATAGAGTATAATGCTGCATGAGACGCGGCCCATGAAACTAGAGACACGGACCGGTGGTGGCCTGTCCTATAGCGCTGCCAGACGAACGATCATGGCTAACTTTAACCTTAAAATAAAAACTACTGAGGCTAGAAGGCTGCAATTTGGCATGTTTGGTGATTGGAGGGTGGATGATCAACATACCAATTTGCATCCCTCTAGCCTTAGTATTTTTTAAGATATGAGGGCGGACAGAAAAAGTGCTGACAGAAAAAAAGTGTGGACGGACAGACAAAGCCATCTCAACAGTTTTCTTTTACAGAAAAAAAAAAAAAAAAACCATTTTAGTTTGCTTGCGTGGATACTCAGCTCTGTAGATGGTTATGGATGTTATTGTGGATGGTGGGGGCTGCAAAGTATCTTTGTCTCATGAGGATTAAATGTTACAAAAGGTGATCAGAAGATAGAACACCTTTGCGATCTAAGAAATGATACCCTTCTACGTTAAACAACAAGAACTTCCTCATTGTACTTTTTTTTTTTTTTTTTTTTTTTTTGCTTACGCACGAATAAGCCTTATCTGTCACTCAAATATCTACAATTCTTGTCATGTTTACATGTGCATATCCACCTTTGACTGCAGTAACTGGTTTCAGGGGATTTAATATTAGCTGTGCTGAAAGCATTGCTAGCAGCTCTCCTGTCATGATTTCTTTGCACTAATTATTCAATCACGGCTTTTATTCTTGCCTCAGTCATTCCCTGTGCGATATTTATCTTCTAGACTTTTATATTTGTTATTTCTCTTCAGATCTGGATTGTGTATTGATGCTTCCCTTGACTCCTTCCAAATACATAACTGCAGATTTTAATCTTTTTTTATTTTGAAGTTTGGCTGCAAAAGCAAAGCAAGGTGAGTGGATTAACGTAAATTATGGTCAAATTACGTTTGTGACATATTTTAGTGTATGTAAAAAAGGCGTATTTTTTGTTCAAAGCCTTATCTGTAATTTACTGTTGTATCTTTCTCCTGATGAAGTTTTGATACCGTTACCAGTTTGAGGCTTCCATTTACATCATAAATTCTCCTCATACATTGGATACATATCAAGATGTAACTTGAAATAGTTCAAAAGTTGGGTAATATTAAATAAGTGAAATTTAAAACAATGACACAGTTAATGGAGAGAGAGAGAGAGAGAGAGAGAGAGAGAGAGAGAGAGAGAGAGAGAGAGAGAGAGAGAGAGCGAATAATTAAGTCTGTGTTTATATATGGAAAATGCTTATAAACCATTCAGACAATTAATATTTGTTCTTTTGCAAAACGAAACTGTTTAGTGGGTAATAAGTCTCATTGCTCACAGAGTATCAGTGAAATGCCTATAAATACACGGTTAAAAGCCTAATTAATATAAACATTTAAAGCAAGCAAATTAATCACTGAGATTTTTATCATGACGAGAGAACAAACAGAATTTAAAGGAAACGTTCTGCTAACACGTTTCCTTCCCATAACTTAAGACGCAACACTTATACTTATCCCTTGACGTAGGTCTTAATTCTAATCGCTCTAGTTCAGCTACATTTTCTTTATTTCATTTCTCCGAGAATGGCCACGCTCTAAAAGGATCGAGGCGCCTTTTACGCCTAAAAGGGACATAAACAGCATTAAATTTATGGAAATATCTCTTACATAGATGGAGAAAAAGTCTCTGCGTCTTCTCAAGTTCCCCTGTGCCTAGAGAAAGAAAAAAAAAAGCCCTTTGTTGCACGTCTTATTTTTCTTATAGGAGAAAGAAAGCTTTCCTTTTCCCCCTTGACAACAGTAATGATTACGAAATCTCTCTTGGGATGAGGCTTATATTCTTGACTAGAGGAATAGCTGTTGCTTCTCGTTTCTATTTAAGGTTTACTTCCTTCAGTTTTCGATTTTTATCACATATTCAGACTGAGTCTGACTTTCACTGCAGCATCTACTTTGTCGGCACGAATTTACCTCCAACTTAAAGGAAAAAATAAGATATAAATATTCACACGTATATGTATTTCACTACAAATAACATTGTTATTATTTTTTCGCGCTGATGAAAAGTGTTTATTTAGTACACTTCCCTTGGTAGCAGCAGAGAGACGGAAGAATGGCATGCCCCAGATTTTCCACTGGAATTCATGCCTATATGCACTCATTGAGAGAAAGACTACTTTGCTTTGACTAAGGGACCTAACATGAAAAAATATAGGTGAATGAGTGATTCATCATTTCATTCTCCATATTTCAAGATGATTTTTCTTTGCAAATCTTTTGGTGAGCTGGAATAGACTAAGATTTTCAAATAATTTACTCTTCATTAAAATCACTTTAGTATTGCTTGCATTCCTATAAGAAGAATAATTGCTTTCGTTTTTCCATTAATTTTTGTAATACGAATGTCTGGTATGAGGCTTCAAGCTGCTTTGCTCGACCATTTACCACATAAATCGGAAAATCTGCTTTTAATGCATTGTCTAGATTCGTACAGGAGGAAAAAAAGCTATTGTTTTTGGCGTCAAGATAAGATCATTTCTTCCAAAGGCTGTTACTCTGACTTGCTAACTCTTTCACAAAAACAGTTCAGTTTTCAGAAGTAATACTCGAAACTGGAATGGTCAAACTCAACCATTTATTAGGGAGGACATATGCAGCACCGCCCACTGGTTATAGTGCGCGATGATGTTCAACTTTATATTCAAGGAGGTACGATAATTGGTCATTGCATATTCCCTGGTGATGCAGCTGGCGAATCATTCGCTCATGCTTCGACAGGATGACGCACAAGAGGCAAATCTTAGAACTATGTATTTCGGCATAATGCTGCTCTGCCCTATTTCCCACTGGCTGCTCCTGCACCTTTCAACGGATAATTTCCAAGAAAATGGACTAAACTATTTTGCTCAATTAAATGGCCACGCATATCTCTAGACATGAAACTTATGGTTGACTCTTCATCGGGACACGTTATATCATGTTTTATAACAATAAATTAATAACTATGTTGATGATATGGATAAAACAACATCAGCATTTAAAATACAACGACCGAATCTCGTTATGGTTGGCTTCTTGTCAAATAGGCTACAAAGTGTCTTGAAGACGAATTTCAGTTTGAGTACCTATTGAAATATATACAGTATATATATATATATATATATATATATATATATATATATATATATATATATATATATATACATATATATATATATATCTTCTTATTTTTCTTTTAACGTGCTTTTATTCCCATTTTTG
The DNA here is from genome assembly GCA_039081455.1 of Macrobrachium rosenbergii. Taxonomy (NCBI): domain Eukaryota; kingdom Metazoa; phylum Arthropoda; class Malacostraca; order Decapoda; family Palaemonidae; genus Macrobrachium; species Macrobrachium rosenbergii. The sequence continues at coordinate 22,945 of JANJGK010005225.1, forward strand.
TATGGGGTAAGCACGATGCCTTCTTTTGAAGGACTTTTTGATTTGGCTTTGGGGTAGACCTGTGGTCTCGATCGGCTGCCCTGCCTGACATCGCTTAGACCCCGGTACGTATGTTTCATGTATCATACCCGACCCAACGCCCTTTCTTCCCATCAGCGAGAAGTTATTGCGCGGGTATGGCGAGAGTTCGAGACGTGTGAGATGTTTGTTATGTTTTTAGGAGGTGTTGTAGTGGCTTTGTTTTGTGTGTGTATTTAGTCTGTAACATCCATTTGCTTTTTAAGCAAACCTATCCGTTGATTACATATATAATCCCGGGATGTCTACACGGATAGCAAAGTGTCTGCCTCTCTTGATCAGTCGGCTGCGGGTTTGAACCCGCGCCACAGACCTCTACGAAGTCCGAAGCTGCTGCTGTAACCGACTGAGCCATCGAGGCTCTATATATATATATAATATATATATATATATATATATATATATATATATATATATATATATATATATATATATATATATATATTTATAAACTGGGAAACTGGGGGCTTGGTTGAGGAGAGAATGGGAACAATTTATTGTAATGTACTGCCAAAGAACCAAGGGTGCCCGAGTTTATAAACAAAAGAAAGTTATTTGAAACTTACCTTAGATTTTTCCTGGATTTACAAATATATGATTAAGGTCGCCATTTGAAATTAGACTTCTTTTACAATTAAAGGGGGTTTATTTACAGAGACTGAGGCAAATATGCAAGAAGACAAAACAGAATGTAAATTGTAACCAGTGTACAGGCACATAGAATATAATTATACAGTAGAGCAATAATGCAATACTTGGCAAGCAAGCCATTTAAATATGAAGGGGCCAAGGTACAATCATCCCCGTTATAACAATAACTCGGTTAGGTTAAAATTACATGAAATCGTCTCTTATGGTAATTTCTTTAAAAAGGGTGAGCTCCAGGATAATGGAATCAGTTAATTACGATGATGCATTTGTAGCAACGGGATTGCCTCTTTCAGGCTGCGATCAGGAATGGTTGCGAAAGATGGATGGCAGTCGTGAACAAGGGCATATGATTACGTACTGGGCAGGACAGGACTCCTATTTTAGACGAATATTTGAGCCCCGAAATACCGCGTCTCAGGCGTACAATCGTGAGGTTGGGCCGTCACCTGAGACAGATGCGATCGGACCAGTCGCTGGAGTGAGTCTGCTTGCTTTCTTTCTCGAGCGGGGCCGTCGGAGCGATAGGCTTCTACCTGAAAGCGAATTCTTTGCCAGTAAAAAGATCAAAGGAAAGCGGATAATGAGTCTATGGTTTAAGGTGATATATATTATAGCTCCCCCCGCCGAGTGGTTTACGCCCTAACGTCTATTTCCTCCCTGAGCCTACTTTGAAAACATTACCCCAAAAGGGTGGGGGGGGATCTAGGTGTGTGCTGGTAGCAGGGGGTTGAAAGAAGGAGACCTATTGTATAGCATGCCCAGGCATTTCCTGTAGTTTAAAAACCCATGCGTCCTCGGTCCATATAAGTGGATAACAACTGGGTTCCGCCATATTGGCGCCAAGTATAAGTTAACTTAAATGATGATTTTTTCCCTAGAAGGTAGCTAGATAGCAGCTAAATAGGAGGGAGGAATGTAAATCCTTGACAATATATATATATATACACATATACATACATACATACATACATACATACATATATATATATATATATATATATATATATATATATATATATATATATATATATATATATTATATATAAATATTTCAATAAGTATTCAAACTGAAATTAATATATATATATATATATATATATATATATATATATATATATATATATATATATATATACATACATATTTATATATATATATATACATTCTACATCATTCATATACACGGTGACGTGGCGACTACTGCAAATTACTCTATACCAATATGATTTTCATCAACTTTCTTTGTACTAATATCTGAAAACAGCTGAACAGTCACAATAATCCCTCAGTTAAATTTCACTGGGACCGGTAATTACCGGTAATTACTCTTCCATTAAAACAAGTGACGATTGAATTTCGATACTGCAGCGATTAACAGCGAATTTCGCCTATGATTTTCGTGTATTTTCCTGGCATGGAGAGCTGCAATAATTGCGTTCCTCTTTTTCTGGATGCAATATCTTATCCTAGATAAACTTCGTTCTCTTTATTTTTTTTTATAACGTTTTCTTTACGTTTTTTTTTTTATAATTTGGTCTAGGTATTGTTTTTGTTTCCATTGGCCTTGTTCCGAAATAGTCTTTATAGATAACTATAATGTTTCAGACAGATGAAATTTTAACGGAATCATATCTTATTTATCTAGAACGATATTTTTCTTTTACATTTATCATTCTAGTTCTTCAGCAACCTAGATTTCAAGCCATGACTATTCTGATCTCTGTTCATCTACATTGGAAAATTTCCCCAAGTAACAATTGCTCAACAGTGATAACTTCCATGATATCACTAGAGTATATATACATTGTGTTAAATAGTTGATAATAAGTATAGTCTTTGACTTGTCTGAGGGTATCACATATGATCACTGTAGTTTCCACATATTGATATCTTTTCCGCACATTTAAGAATCCTTGTCCAAAAGGAAAAGTGTTTCTTTGATGGACTAGGCTCGGATCTATTGTCTTTTAAGCTTTTCTATTTATTGAAAAAGACCCTAAAATAAGTTAGGAAAATGCTATGAAAAAACGAACTATTTTCCAATAGAACTCGTTTCATTTATTTTTGAGTAAAGAAAAAAAAATTTCGAGAACAGGAACAATGGGGGACAAAAGAAAATGAAAGCAAGTAAATAATGAAACAGATAATATCCTCAGACTGATTTTTTTCCCGATAGAAGGCTGTTCACTTTCAAGGAAATGTCAACACAATGTAATAAGTTCAGATAACGTGGCTTCAGCTCCTCGTTCTATAAAACAAATTTTAATAGGCATGGCCAATCTCTCTCTCTCTCTCTCTCTCTCTCTCTCTCTCTCTCTCTCTCTCTCTCTCTCTCTCTCTCTCTAATTTATTATTTGAAATATATACTTCTTAAAAGGTATCTGTTGAAAAGTTTACAAGTTTCTATATTTACTGAGAAAACATCTGCAAACCTAGATAACTAAAAACACGCGAAGTTGGCAAAAGGATAAGAATAAAGAGTATAACACGAAATATAAGTTTATAAGACAGAGCTAGTAACTGAAGCACGTGCTCTCTCTCTCTCTCTCTCTCTCTCTCTCTCTCTCTCTCTCTCTCTCTCTCTCTCTCTCTCTCTCTCTCTCTCTCTCCACGATAACGTCCCTAGCCGACCAAGGTTCTGGTATTCTCTTGTGGCAATAAACGCAGATAAACTCACTATCAACTTCGCAATGGCATAATTGCAGCTGTTGTTATGCTTCTCATTGATTGCACATCTATCTCCCACACAGACATAGTCTTAACTTCCAATAGCCTTGCGCATGCGCACTTCCAGACACGCCTGACGTTTGTATTGTGCAATTATTGGTTTATGGTATTCGTATACGACAATCGGCGAAGTGGCAGTTCTCGCAATTTCTTCAGTTATCTGAAATGAATCTTGCTAAGTATTTATTTATGTTCATATAAGTTCTCATATATAGCTAAAGTCTTTCTGATTTTCGCCATGTTGGAACTTGCTTTCTCGAAGTCTGCAACACAGGTAATCAATCAAGCCTCTGAAGTTTTACCACTCACTGAGAGATTATCATTATGAAGTAGTCTGAATTCTGCCATGGGAAAGAACCAAGTACCTGAGAACATGCTGACCGAGTTATTAAACATGAGGGAGCCTCTTACCTCAAAAGTGATGAAGCAGGCAACAAATGGATTATGATTGTCATTAAAGATTATTCATATAGCTGTTAATATTCAATATTTAGCATGATGTATTTATTTGGCCATAAAATAAGTTTGACATCATACACATACACGCACACACACTCACGTATATATATATATATATATATATATATATATATATATATATATATATATATATATATATATTATATATATATAGTATATATATGTGTGTGTGCGTGTATGTGTATAATGTCAAACTTATTTTATGGCCAAATAAATATATCATGTTAAATATTGAATATTAATGGCTATATGAATATATATATATATATATATATATATATATATATATATATATATATATATATATATATATATATATATATATAATATATATATATATATATATATATATATACATATGTATATATGTGTGTGTGTGTGTAAAATTGTATTAATGGATACAGGAACGGGCCCTCATTGATCTATTCAGTAATCTGGTTTGTGAAATCCTAGACGCATTCAGTGCACTTCTCTGTATCTACTCGACTCCACCCCTTTCTCGTTACGTTTTCCTCTGTCTCTATGTCAGTTCTTTTCTTTCTGAATGGTATTTGGAATAAAGTAGAGAGTCCTGGGGAGCTGTTAATCAGCTTAGTGGTCTGGTTAAACTAAGGTATACTTAACTCAACTGGGCAGTCTAGCTAACAATAACCGTAACAAGAAATACAAATTAGGGCAGTACAAAAATTGCCGAACGATCCAAGATACTGTTCACGGAAACTAAATAAAACAGAATTTCAACGAACAATATTCCCGGTTTATGATTACTTCACTATTTTCTTATCTTTCTCTCTCTCTCTCTCTCTCTCTCTCTCTCTCTCTCTCTCTCTCTCTCTCTCTCTCTCTCTCTCTCTCGTTTATTCTTTGAACAGCTCTTGTACGAGACCGAAGAACCCCAGCGACATTTACATGAGAAAAACACTGATTACCTCGTGTCCAGGTAACCGGAATGCAAAAATACAGATTCAGGTAACTTTCATATAAAGTTCTTCAAAAACTCCTCAACAGAATTAATGATTGCTCTAACTTTAGGTGCAGTAGTGATAATCAATACAGGCCACCTCTTCTTCGGCCTAGGGGAACGAAATCGTCCCTTCCTTCGACGTATTCTCAGGAGCAGGTAAATCAATCTTAACTGGATACAACCACAAGTTAATCGAATTCTATTCATGTCCGACTCAGATATGCTGTGGTGGTTATTGATGATATTCATGGATACGCACGGAGAGAGAGACTCGGGAATCTAGGAAACCAATACGACGTATAAGATTCTTGCAATGATTTCCTTGCCAATGGCACACACAATCTCTCTCTCTCTCTCTCGCTCTCTCTCTCTCTCTCTCTCTCTCTCTCTCTCCTATCATATATATATATATATATATATATAATATATATATATATATATATATATATATATATAATATATATATATATATATACATATATACATATATATATATATATATATATTATATATATATATATATATATATATATATATATATAATGTGTGTGTATGTGTGTAACGTTTTGTATGTATGTAAGATTTCAAAATACTGGAGATCTGTATGTCATTTACAAACAAATTTTGAGACGTCAATAGATCAAGTTCGACAACTATGAAAAAGGAGAGTTGATCTAGCAATCAAAACTGCAAGATTACCCATCCATTTTTTGAAGGAGAGAAAAAAAGAGACGGGAAAATATGGTCTAGCAGGGAGGAGGATTACTAAGGGGTCTAATGTTCGTTTCCGAGGAAAAAGTCCATTCGGCTGAAAAATAAATATAAAAGCCTTTACCACACGCCCCCCTTTTCCCACAAAGAAAATTACAAGAGTTTTTCATGAGACAAAAAGCTTTCCTCTCCACAGTGACAGTGAGGACTAGGGAAAATGTAGGCTCTTCAGAAACCCAATATGTGACTTTGCATTTCCTCGGGATAACTCTGAATGACAACTGATAAACTCTCTCTCTCTCTCTCTCTCTCTCTCTCTCTCTCTCTCTCTCTCTCTCTCTCTCTCTCTCTTCAACTCTCCCTGTCTCTTTTCCCCTTTCTTCTCCCTAACAATCCTCAACTTTCTCTCTCACTTCCTCTCCCTCTCACTCTCTCTCTCTCTCTGTCATCCCCTTCCCAACCCCCTTTGGTGCCATTGATGTCTTACATATATTTATATGCATATGTATATACTGTATAAATGCGTGTGTATCAGTAAGTTTGTTTGCAAGTTTACAACTGATAAATTAAACCAGTTAATGCCCATTGACCATGAAACGCGTTCTTTGGAACAGGAGACTTATTGTATTCTAATGAAGGATGGGACCTTTTTACGTTTTATCTTCATTTCAGTTTTCTTTTGAAATATATAGTAAAAAACTGACGTTATTTACCCTTCTATTATCTTTCGAATCTCTGTTCAACGGAAAGCATTATCTATTTCATGGAATAAAATCGTGAACTCCTAGAAGGCAGACGACAAAAAGACCAAGCCAGACAGACAGACAAACGGACAGACAGACAAAGAGAGAGACAAAGAGGCAGAGAATTGAGTGTGGTTAACGAGCGTGTTATTGGAAGAGGAGACTGAACTAATAATTGCCTTTTCATACTGTTGTTGTCGTTGTTTTAAATGCTACTGATAATAGTCTGTCACCAAAGAAAAAAGGAAAAACTTTACACTAACTTTTGTAGAGACAAGGTCTAATTAACTTAGGGTTTAAGTGTTTATAATGGATCTATGAATATACGCAATCTTTTTCTGAATTTCAGCGACAATTAAATTTTTCCTACTCGTAATCCATACTCTATTAGAAGGAAATATATGTATGTATATATATATATATATATATATATATATATATATATATATATATATATATATATATATTATATATATATATATATATATATATACATATATATATATATATATATATTATATATATATATATATATATATATATAGAAGAATAGCATTTGCCGCTCTCATATTAGAGTGGCATTGCTATTCATGCATAAATCTGCTAAACTGTGCTTTAAAAATACTATTAAAGGAGGAAGTACAGAGACAAGAAGACACATCTGCCAAAACACATCCTGTTTGAATACGATATAAGCTTACCTCAATTTTAAATAAAAAGCATATTAAATCTCATACCAGCAAATTAAGCCACATGACCGACATAGAAAGGAATTTCTCGAGAATGCTAAAGAGTGTTTTATTATTCATGTATGAATTAAATTCCTATTATCTAGTAAGTATCATCTAGTCTTCGCAGTCTGTGCTTCTTGGGGACTTCAGACGTCAACGGTCTCAAATAGCAACTTAAATCTAACGGATCCATAAACACCATTTATAGAAATAGCTGTAATAAGTCAGGAAATATCCTAAGGAAAAGGTTAATTTAGCAAGGTTTTGCTTTAGTATCAGATAACCCCCCAACCCCTCATCCCCACTCACTCACACACACACGCACACACACACAAACACGCATGCACACGCCCGCGCGCGCGCGCAAACACTGTTTTAAAAGACTTCTTATCCAGTAAGGGGATAATGATTATATAAAAGGGGGATGTCCCATTCTACAAGCTATTGCCGAAGACGAGGCGAGTTCTTACGTCACCCACCCCTGGTGATCTTGAGATTACCCATTAAAGGCCTCTGTTCCAGAATTATTACTAGTTTGAACTTTCTTTAATAATTACCTTTTAGGAGGGAAGGAAAATTGACCCTTGAGCCACGATGTCCACCCGTAGAATAGAATTCATAACGGTCAATTGTATGTCCCACCGTTTCAAGGAATTCTAGTTTTATCAAATCGTCAAATTTTTATTTGTATGCAGAACAACTGCAAAACCTGTTGCAGAAATAATTACAAAATTGGTTCAGCAGCTGAGATCATTAATATTCATTAAATACTTAAATAGTCTTATACAACGTCTCGGAGTGTAAGGTCTTTTGTATTTATTGGAGTTCGTTTCTTTGCTTTCAATAATATCCCTTAAGAATCAACCCGACTGGAGGGCCAGAAAAAGTCTGAGGAAATTTGGGTGGACGAGATACATTAGGAGAAATATAAAGCTCACCATCACATTAATTCGTTGATTTTCACATATAAAAATTCATACAAATGAAAATTCTTAATTTGACAGCTCAATGAGTTAAATATGAAACTCCTAACAACGAACCTTACCAAATAGTTCTAATATACTCTCTCTCTCTCTCTCTCTCTCTCTCTCTCTCTCTGTATAAGCGGAAAACATCTGTCACTCAATAGAATTCTGAACTGGTAAGTGAAAAGACATCAAGTAAGTAATCGTCTTGCCCATTTGTGCCGATGGATCTTCGCCTGTCAGTACATCAAATATGGGGACAATTTCGTTCCCCTCCGATGGATAGACATTGATTACTTTTGACAAGAATTGCCTCATGGTTATTGGGTGATGCCATTCGTTCTCTTTGAGTTGTTACCGTTATCCCAAATGCTCCTTTGTTTATTGTTTGACTTCGAGCTTTGCTAAGGGTTATATATGGCCTATTCTGAACGTGTGAATAATATGAAAAAGTAGTTTTTCACTTGTTGCTGGAACCTTCTTGAAACTTTATTCTGTAAGGTGAAGAGACAGACAGACAGACAGACAGCTAGGTTAAGATTGAAAATAATTTAAGAAAACTGAAATAGGCCTCTTATACTCTTCTAGAATTCTTTTCCACAAAAATAAATAAACAAACAAATAAATAAATAAGCAAATAAATAAATAAATAATTATAAATACACTGTGCGTGAAGTAAAGATTTCTTTGAAATCATGAGACTGCTGTTAGATATTCCGTCAAAAAGCCAACTCATGTCGTTACAAGGCTCTAATGCTGCTCGCCGTACGGCTCACTGGAAAGGCATGATAAGACCTAATTTCCGGGAGTTACTGACCTGAGTCAGTTGGTTTTGCGATATACTCGTACTTATCTGAAATGTCAAAGCCTAACATTTACGGCCTCACTTCAACTGGAAGCCCCTTACGTCAGCTGTCAAGAATTCAACGCTTGCAACACATAAGGGAAAGGAAACGAAATATCAGAGATATTTTCTAATCTGTATACGACCAATGAGAGTGTCAGAATTTTCATGACACCAATAGAAGTTTTTAGTTTTCTGTAAAAGAAAACTGTTCTGCCGGCTTTGTCTGTCCGTCCGCACTTTTTCTGTCCGCCCTCAGATCTTAAAAACTACTGTGAGGCTAGAGGGCTGCAAATTGGTGTGTTGATCATCCACGCTCCAATCCTCAAACATACCAAATTGCAGCCCTCTAGCCTCAGTGGTTCTGATTTTATTTAAGGTTAAAGTTAACCATAACGTGCTTCTGGCAACGATATAGGATAGGCCTCCTGCAGTTAAGTCTTTTAGATTTTTTGCGGTAAACATTTAGATCAGTATGATGAAGCATGACTGAACCATTCCTACCGTAATAAAATAAAAAAAAAAGTCAGACTTGAACTATATGTTTGCCCGTCTCCTACAGACAACCATGTCTTAAACATATTATAGAAAACAACTTATTGAAAGATATATCTAACATATACAAACAAAATTAATGTCTAATATACATAGCAGTTAATTTTAATTATAAGATAATATGAAAACCTATTAGTTCAGTTAAGACTCGTTAGCATCCTGTAATGATAGTCACATTTGTATGCTTGATGTTTTATGACACATGGTTGGCTTTTCTGAAAAGCCGTATCTACTACAGTATACTAGATGCTTTAGCGATGTAAATTAATATCAAAATTACGGACTCTGTTAATGCTATTGTAAAATCTGATGACCTCATATGGTGATACAATATTCTTCTTTTCTCTATCTCTCTCATTCCTCTATCGTATCTTTTATTTTGCTCCCGTATTAAATATATTATATTATTATTCAAATCATTTCGTCATCTGCAAAAAAAAAAATAATAATAATAATTTCACTAACCAACATTATCAATAATAAAATGCCAAGAAAAAAGCCACAAGGGAAAATTTGGAAATGCTATTTAAAATATAAGAAATAAGGGCAAATCGATTACGTTAGCCATAAGGTAAGAAAAACAATTTGTAATCCCGAGAACACGACCTCTGTTTATAATTGCTTTGCTTATAAATGTTGTTTTCTCAATGTTCCCAGAAGAAAGCTGCAAAAAAATCACCAGAAAAAAACAAAGATGGAATTAGAAAATGGAGACACCTCTTGACGAATGCATTAATCTGCTTTACCTTCACCTCGGCCTTCGCTCATATTAAGTATTATAGTCCATTAAACTGTCAACTTGGAAAAGCACATCATTCATGCAGCAATTATCTATTAAAGAGCCTTCAGTTAATATAATTTTACTTAATCTGGTTGACCTGTGGGGAAGGTTGTGCAATTTTGATTAGAGAGAGAGAGAGAGAGAGAGAGAGAGAGAGAGAGAGAGAGAGAGAGAGAGAGAGAGAGAGAGAGAGACTATTCTTTTTCAGTTACTATTGTTGCCGTGGCTACGTACTCTCCAAGTAACTCACATTAATAAAATAATATTAGAGACTGAACATAAAAGCATTGTTGCTCCTTAATGTCTGTGGAAATTTCAACAATTCTTTTTAATTTTTTTTTTTTACCTACTACTATGGAATATCTCACTCTCTCAGTCTCGCTACGAAATATCTACTTAGTATGTTTTTCATATATATGTGTATACTTACAGTATCTGTATACCTAATCTCTCATAAATTTTCATACCTTATGCTGAGTATATGTTTGTGTAGAAAGGCACGATGTTCTTTAACCTCTCCTCTATCACTTATTTTATGACAAAAATTTCTCTCAATAAGGAGCGATTTACTTTAATGGCGCAGGAGAGGAATGTCTGACAATCCGAAAAGGGAAGAGTGACGATAAACTGCCATATTTTTCCTTCCCCTCCTCCTCCTTGCTACTCATCCCCTCTCATCACTCTGCCTCCCCCCGCCCCTCTTTCTCTCAGCCCATGACCCCATCATTCTCCCTCCCAAATGTAAATTCTTACAATCATCTAATTTGGTTGGGCTGGAAAAGTCGCTTTTGGTTTTGTTTTTCATGTCTTCATATGAATAACCAGTCATATAAATCTCTCTCTCTCTCTCTATCTCTCTCTCTCTCTCTCTCTCTCTCTCTCTCTCTCTCTCGACGTTTCTGTGGTGGCAAGGTTACTCTAGTACTATTTTTGCAGTCGATAACTGGAACATGCTATATCAGTCAGCTGTGGAAATGTTTATGGAAAATAGACACTCTATTTCAGTTACGATTGAAACTCATCGCAAACAGTATTATTATTATTATTATTATTATTATTATTATTATTATTATTATTATTATTATTATTATTATTATTATTTGTAGCCTTTTTAAAGGACCAGCTAATCCTCAACAAAACTATTTCATCTAATAATTCGTTTTTGCAGACCGGATTAATTTTAAATAATTGTATTTATATAAGCGATAAGGCTTTTCATAAGTGCATATATTCAGTAAGTTTAGTGTTGATGCACAACGAAGTTCATTTGTATTTGAATAAATGATAGGTATTACTTCTGTAATTTTAATATAATTCCATGCTTATGATAACACATTCTAATCAAGTATTGGTATTGTATTCTTTACTTACTCTTATGTTTCGGACAACTTGACAAATTCTTCAACTTTATAAAATGATGATTCATTCTGCCGCAAGAAAGTCCTTCAGGAACTCATAAAACATTCATGATCTGGAGTTTCTCTTTCGTTCATAATGGGAAGCCAGATTCATTTTTTTTTTCTTTATCCAACTTATCAGCAACTACTTCATTAGAGGAATTTCTATTATCACCTTTAATACCTACACCTTTGTCAGCTTCATATACTGTTGATGTGTCACAATGTCATACAACCCATTGGCAGACATTTTCTATTACAAAAGATGCAAAACGGTGGAATAATGTTTTTAGGTCACGTGTTAAATGCTTCAGAAAACTGTAGTCACTGATGCTTCACTATGTAGATGCATTAAATACAGGCTCACATAATAAGAGCTGTCGGTAACGAAAATACGGGCTGAAGACGACAGTTAAGTTATAAAACAGAAGGACTGGCATGAAAACTGACTGCATATATCTGACCACCTTCTTTTGATCGTTACTCGAGGAAAGCTTGATACAGAAGGGATGGAAAAGCAACTGGTTCAGTGTGTGTGTGTATGTCTGCGTAATAGTTGCCATACAGTGCCAGTCTTTGTCATTTTGGTCTCGCCATTCCATCCAGCTTAGACTTCTTGAAGACCCCTACAATCATGCATTTCTTCTATGTGCCACCATATAAACTCCCGTTCAGAACCGTGGGAGTTAATATATTTTTTATATATATTTTGAAGCATGGCTGAAGAGTCTGTAACTTTAAACCCAATGTCCTTGTCATTTAGTGAGTTTCACATTCCTGATAGCAGAGGGATTCTGTTGATACTTCAGGTTTACTCGCATATCTCAGTTTTTTTTTTTTTATGTAGGACCTTAAATAGTGATGCTTTTTCCATCAAGAGGGAGGCTCATCCGCCATGTAGGAGTCATTTCGTGTCTCCTAGGAAACGACAGCCATCTACCAGGCGATCCCGTTTGATGACACAAAAGGGTAAGCACCTCTAGAAAGTACGTGGACGAAGGGGTTTTTATCTCAGTTTTTACGCTGATGAGCCATAAATCGTACAAGCTATTCTGTCTTTATGATGCAGGTTTATTGTTCTTACCCATACGTCAGCTTCTTAAATTATGTCATATTCTTCAGTTTACTTTCTAAGATGTCGATTACAAGCTGCCCAATTAGTAAGATGACATAAGGTCAACTAAATCTAAGTCAACAAAACAATGTTGTCACAGAAGGCGATACTGCGAATAAAAACAAACTTCACTGAACATGCAAATTTATTTATACCTTTATATCCTCTTCTCATATATTAATAGATAGAAGAAATGCCTGTTTGTCATATGTTAATTTGCATACTCGTAAAACGAGGAAATTATAAAACAAATAAGTAAAGCTGGATTATTGATAGATCTTGACAAACACAATCAAGAGAAGAGAGATTTCCTTGAGTTAATTTTCAGCTGCAATACGTTAAAGTCATGTTTAATTAAGTTTACAGTCGATACTGTTTAACAATGATAATCCCTCGCTCAAACCATTCAGGTACATTTGCACATATCTTCTTTATACTTAATCTTCGTATCTTTGCAATTACTTATATCCTTTATTTACGTTGTTCAGAAAAAATGTGCATAAAAAAAGATATTTTGAAAATGAATAATGGATAAAGAATAAGAGGCAGGCTGGCCGAAAGACAGGCACGCACAGACACTAGGACTAAAGATTTTGTATCTGAGGTGAAGAGACTTATTTCTTCTCATTCATTTTCTTCCTTGTCTGCTATTCTCTCTCTCTCTCTCTCTCTCTCTCTCTCTCTCTCTCTCTCTCTCTCTCTCTCTCTCTCTCTCTCTCTCTCTCTCTCTCTCCTGGCACTCTGCCACTCGACCGCAACAGGAAGTCAGGCACCGCATTTAGAAAAGAACGCACGTTTACGAAGAGGAAAAGTTTTAGAAGACGTCTTAATCGCACGATGCTTGGAATTCTCTCATGGGCATTTCCTATGGGATAACAGGCTTGAGAACTTGCAGTTCTGTTCAAGACATTCTTCCGTCCTAGTTTCCTTGGCTTTTCCCTTCACAAATGTGTATTGTTTTCTCCAGGAGCTTAGTTACAAAGTTAATGGCGTTATTAACATGCTTTTTATTAATTGCTGCCGGGCTGGATAACAGATATAACGTTATCGGTTTAGGGTTATCTGCTTCAAGAGCTGTGTGTTTATCCCTTTACTCGTTTATGGAAACCTTCTGATCTAAGTTATTATCTATATCTGCCGATTATTTCCCGTGCAAGTCCCACCTTTGAAGGTGTAACTAGTGTACAGTGGATAAAAATTCTGAATGTTGGCTTGCTTTCACTATGCATCAATTAAAATTTGAGGTAAGGGATGATTCCTGTCTCTCTGAAAGAAATTCAAAATATGGTTATACTTTCTTCATATTTTGATCAATTTTTTTATATTTTTTGTGGACTTGCGTAACTAAAACATTTGAAGAGAACATGGTTTTACATGACTGATTTTTGCACTCATTTTCACAGGCATCGACAACATAAAAATTGAATTATGGCGTTGCAAAGCAGCAATTACAATTCGAATACTACAAGCTATTAATTATCAAGAGGCGTACCTGGAATTGCTCTGACAACCCCTTTGATATTCTGCAACAGTTAAATGGAGATGATAATACCATGGCATTATATCTGGGTATCTGGGTGGATGGGGGGGGGAGATGAGAGAGAGAGAGAGAGAGAGAGCTAGGGTATATACAAGGGTTTATACTTGTTGTCGAATACTCTTTTCACAAAATATTATCTTAGTTTTCATCACCAGGTTCCTTTAAATTATCAAACGGAAAAATATTCTTTTTAATGGTTTAACGGATATTTAAATTTACCTGAGCAGTATTTTAGTTGCTGTTGATAAATAAAATGGGTTGCTGATGATGTAAGTTTGAATTAGGGAAGCTTGATCATGTAGCATACATTAATGTATTTTAAAAAAAAGGTGATGATGGTATTCAAATGAAAAACAAATATTTATATAACATTCAAATGCATTATAGAGAATTAACCGTTGCAAAAATATTGAATAAGCATATTACATCAACAAAACTTGCTAAGTTTTCTGTTATTTTCCAAGAAGTAGACCTTTGAAGTTTAAAAGGATAGAGGATAAAAGGATTAAGTTATTTCCATCTTAGAGTGATTTGCCTAAAAAGACGTAAAAAAAATAATTCCAGTAGTTACAGTAAAAAAAAAAAACAGGCTTAGGGGAAAAAAGGCCAAATTAGCAACAGAACAACAAATGCGAATTCCTCCTAACTTCTGGAAAAGAATTGTGTTCCTCCCAAACATCTCATTCTTTTCCTGGAACAGTTGCTCTGCCTCTTTACATACCCTCTGAGGCCCATGAGGGAACAGGCACGAAAGCATTTTGGGAATCTTCACAGGTCAGAGAGAGAGAAAAAGACTAGAAAACTCTCAATTTATCATCCAGGGAAAAACTCGGGGAATTCTTGCTTCTTTGCAAGTCTGCCCTAAAAAAAAAATCAGGTAAGTTAAATATATTACTTATTTTTGATTCATTCAGCCAGTTTTTATACGAATAATACAGCTGAAAACTGGTATAGGTAATACAAAAGTCCTCTCAAAATGGGTAATGCCACTAGTAACACAGTAATATTAGTATTATTTACGTGTAAATCAAAGATCAAAATGTCAGTACCTCTTCAGCTTAAAAGTGATCTTTTTTTAAGCATAAGGTAGTGTTGTAGTTACAACGTCCCCTCTCCTCACTTTCCTTAGGTAGGCTTAACGCTGCAATTGTAGAGGCAGTTTTTCCTTGTCCTTGGGCACGCAAGGTCTTGCAAGAGAATCAGAATATATATTTGACGCGAGAGAGAGAATATTTTGATAGCTGAAAGTCTCTTCGTAATATATTCTAGCCTGTGTGTGTGTGTGTGTGTGTGTGTGTGTGTGTGTGTGTGTGTGTGTGTGTGTGTGTGGGAACTTCTGATTGTCTGTAACAGCAAGAAACTTTAGCAAATAGTATATGATAACCTATATTTTTTAAAAGGCGGAGCAAATTTTCGAGGTTACTTGCTCTATGCAAAATATATTAGGCACAACAATATGATGAAAGTGCAGTGTTCATGAGCTTATTTTGAATATTTCTTTTATTAAACAGGATGAAAACACTCATAAGATACCAGCTTCACAAATCTCCGATTTTTTTCGCTTCTTATTCTTAAGAAATTCTTTGACTAACAAAAACTGACACCATGTAGAGGTCCTTCATAGAAAGAATTCGGAGAAAACGTGAAACGCTCCGATTCTTGGGAAAATATTCTAAGGAAGGCTGAGGGAAAAAGATGTTTTCCCTGGGCCCAGCTCTCGGAAGAAAAGGCACTTTAGTTTATTAAAGTAAGTTAGACTCTGACAGTTCGATTATTACTTCCTGTTGAGCTGGTAGTCTGGCAGGAAAACGTGACAAGGACTTTTTTTTCTGACGTATACGATCTCTCAGCAAAGGAGTTGGTTTTGTTGATTTGTATTTAATGTTACTCCGTTGCTAGATAATAAATATTTGACCAAATTAATATTTGTTTGTTTAACAGAAAAATAATGCTACTAAGCAAGTTTACCAGCACATTAAGAAAACTAATACGAACCTCATTAAAAAACTAGGAAATGGCTAGACGTAAATTCTATTGACATTAATCAAATACTTATACTGCATTATCTTTACAACTGCAATCAAGTGATTGATGAAACATCAGGGGAATCTTTGAGTATGATTTTGTATCGACGAATCATAGACTACTATATCAGCGAACCTTGCAAAAAAAAAAATAAATAAATAAATAAAATTGCAGGAGAGTAAACAGCTTCAAATCTATACTCCCATTATTGGCAGGGAAAGAAATATAGTTCATTATGCATATTCAGAAACTTACTGGACTTCGTTACTGGTGCAGTCTGGAGTTGAATATTGTGTCATATTTCATTTGAGTTTTGAGGGAAAGGAAGAAAAGATGTAAGGATAGATGATTCAGTTTTCGTTGGTTTTACGGTGAAATGACAATGTAACCATACCGAGTACAATGATGCATTTTCCTAATGCTACCTATTTATTTACTATTCTATTAAGATTCATCTTTCTTAAAAACACTCGTGTTTTATTTCGCGGGGATCAGGAAGTAGGGGGTAGGGAATCATGTTTTCAAAAATATTAAATTAAGTTTTCCATATTACTGTTCTACTGCGTAACATCAGATGAGCAACAATTGTATGGTTTATTCCCCCCCCCCAAAAAAAAAAAACTCTTTCACGGTTCCTATAAATTCAGATAACCTATATATTAGGGTTGCAGATTTTCGTTCATTTCCATTACAACGGTGTAATGTGAAAATTAAAAAAAATATTTAAATCATGAAGCAAACGACCTTATAAATTGGTTAAAGATATGGAAACTTACATCAGATTATGGACAAAGCTTTTTCCCCATTAGGTAAAAAATTCAATTGTGTATATTTTTCGTTAAAAACGGATTATAAAAATAAATCACTCCGGTATTTTTACAGCGTCTGTATTCCTTATTTCTTATGACAAAAACAACATTAATCAGACTATATTTGGACTTGTTAATACGTGAGTAAAAATCCCTAGATAAATAATAATAGGACGTACAGAAATACTATATAAAAAATATAAATAACCATTATCCTAAAAAAAAGCTGTCTAAAATAAATCAAAAATAAAACCTGTTAAATTTCGCGAGCACTCAAAAAACGATAAGGCAAGGAATAAAAAAAAGAAAAAAAATTCTACGCTGAAGAACTTCATTTCTCCTCTATCAGAGTTGCTTCGTCTTGTTTGCTTCGGCGTTTAAGATCCGCGAAAGACTGAATACCTACACAATATCTCCTAACTCTTGTGTCTACAAAAGACTCGGGTTATCGGAAAGTCTCCGAGGATGAGGCTGAAGAAATACAAAAGGAATGGAAGGTGATGCCGATTTCCTAGATGAGATTACCTCTGGTAGTTCTGAATATGCTCTCACATTTTGAATCAGAGAGGAGACAGGAGATACTTCAAGACAGTTTACTTGAGATGCATAGATTAAAATACAATCACTTTCCCTGAGTAATTAAGATTACAATTTAGTACTGTGTCAGCGAAGCTGAACAACGGTTACCTGACATCAGTTGTTCACACCTGTTCAAAGAGATTCCTGCAGCAATAGGCCATTGTCTTTTATCTCACCCTGCTTTCGTCCATGTTTAAATGACCTAGATTTAATTTAAAGCAAATACTGATTCCAAAATAATATTACTAATTTAGAGAAAATTTTAGAACAAAGGCCAATAAGCTTCGAAAACGTAATCTCTTTGCGATAAATAAAAAGCACACTTTTGAAATGGATATGTAAACTCCTGATAATTACAACCAAATTAAAACTATCAGTTAACCCTTTACACTAAACACCATCCATGAATTTCATTACATGATCAAAGTTAGAGTAACAAAGGAAAACAGGAAACCTTCCCTCTTTTTCAGGGGAGGCTGTTTAATTAAACCACACTAGCAATAACCTCAGGGATATATAGCAATTGCTGTAAATTGATCATTATGGATAGCTTCATCTTCTCTTTTGCTAGGATTTTAATAACTAATACTTATTAAGGTTTGTTCTTGCCCTGACTGAGGATTCTGAGATGATACAAATTAGATAAAACGCTTCCTCTATAAACCAACTGAAATAAAACATCAGCCGAGGTCGTTTGGACCGAACATAAGAGATAAGGTGTGGGATTCTAGTTAACTCTCTTGACAAAAGCTTTCTATCTCTGTTTTTAAAAACAGCACGGAGGAGAAAATTCCCAAAACAAAAAACTGTTCAAAGAATGGAGTAACACAAATGCAGAAGCAACAGGGTTGGGAGAGGTGGAACATCGTTTCCTGTAAACTGGTCAGATTCCGTACTTAAAATATCGAGATCTCCAAAGTATTTATTTCAAATATTAGGAACATTCAAACTAATGAGGGATGAGATGTGTCTACTGTCATTACCACTGAATATGAAAGTAACAGAATAAACAGGATTAGGGGAAAGTTGTAAAAATGTTGTCAAATGGATCGATTTTGACAAGTACCTTGCTCCTGTCACACAATTGTCCACTACCTCTCTCTGAGAGGTGAGATTCTATATAGAATAAATGGAATAGTGATGAGGGAACTTGGAGACACGAATCATGGTCACACGCATTGGCAGGAGAGGAAGATGTTTACAGATCGTCGGTGATGGAGAGCAGAAGGTTGACGTAGGAAAAATAATAGTGAGGAATAAATATTAAATTTGGTATCTATTAACATGTCGACAGTTACAAAATAAAATCAGACTGTAGCATAGGTAAAGTACGTCTATGGAATAAAAGGGGGAAGCCAAGAGGATGTTGCTTTCTACAGGTTGATGAGATGAATGAAAGAGAGAAAAACATATTTAGAACTAAGTATGGGAAGACTTCAGTGTTGTATTCCAAACTGGACTAGGTCTGAAGTCTAATGGGGTAGTTCAGTTCCTTCTCTAAAAACCAGATGGAATATTAACCGACCAAAGTTATGAGTCATTACATGCAGTCTAGCTTCCATATCTTCATTAACGATGACTGTTAGTGTCAAGATCATTACCTTAACTGTGTCTTCTGACTGGGATGTCTGTTCCAAGGGTAATGCAACTAATAGTTCTGTTTTACCAGTGACTGACATTAAACGCTTGATCAATTATCTTTGTGACGATATCTTATGAAAGTTATTAGTGATGATTATGGAATGTTTTAAACACTCAATATGATTGTGTTTAGTTTTCATATCATTCAAAGCTAAGTGGATATCTTCAGACATAGAGGTACTAACAGTTTAATAAAATGGCCAACGGATTGTGAGACATATAAGAAAGATAAAAATGGCAGATAGGCAGACAGACTCCAATGCGTTTGTATATGATAACAACATATTTGCTTATCTTGGAAACATTCAGAATGGGTAATATATTATATTTCTAAAGACCTCGGCCAATATCTGGAAAACTCTGGATGTAACCAAGAGGTTTCATGCTGGCTTACACAGTTACAGCCAGGTTTACAAACATTAAAGAGGAGCATAAATATGGCAACGCCGAGATACCAGGGATTTAGACGCTCACGGTTACAAACTAATTCTCCCAATTTCCCCTGATAAAACAAAGAGAGAGTGATATATGACGACATTAAATATTGGTAAAGCTTCCACTTGTATGCGATGAATTGGGCAAACTAGAGGTGGGCACGCAACATTATTAGTTTGATAAGTCACAAGCGGTGCATTGCAGGTGTTTATTTCACACCGGGTCATAGTTTATATAAAAACAAAATATATATCAGGCACACCATTCACCACCTTTTTTACCCGACAGGTTTGGAATGAAAACTAAATATACATAGGGACTTTTACATATACCGTAAGTGATTAAGGTAAACAGAAAATAGAATTATTTTAAAAGGCTGGAATAACATACAATAGTTTCAGGAATTAATTCTAACGCCATTTTGTTGCATGTTTTCCTAATTCATTTCGTGCATTAAAAATTTTTTACTATCTTGAAAATATCCTTCCCTGACTTGCGATAACTTTTGTTTACTATTCTTACTCGTGCCGCAACATAAAACTCATTAGCGGTATATGTCAGGATGTATTTTACGAGTACATATGATTTTAATTTTTTATTCATAAAAATAGGACCTTCAAAACCATGCAAGTATGCACGCGAACGCGCATTCACACACCCACACATATATACATACATACACACACATATAATATATATACATCACTCTTGATGACTGTCTCAAACACAGGAGCTTCTAAATCCAACAGGTTTATATAACTGCGCCTAATTTCGTACAAAACTGGGTATAATTTATATTATGATAAACATTTCCAAAAAATTCTGAATGTTAAACGGACTCTCTCTCTCTCTCTCTCTCTCTCTCTCTCTCTCTCTCTCTCTCTCTCTCTCTCTCTCTCTCTCTCTCTCTCCCCATTTTTCAGTAAAAGATAACAATACGAACAACGAAGTATCGGAATTCAGCTTGAAAAGTTATTGGGAACTTGTAGTCGTATCGAAACAAAATGGATTTACCTCGGACTGTCTGAACGTCAAAGAAGAGGAACATTTTCATCCGAATTAAACTGGTAAGTAAAGATGAGTCTCGAATTTGTTTCTTCTAATTTGCGTCCCTGGTTTCTTGAGGACTGCAATTTTCTTATTCTTTTGTTTACGTGAATCCGCCTGCATAAACACAATGTCTAGACCTTGCACTAACATATCGAACCTACACAAAATATTGGTGAGGAAGAGAGAGAGAGAGAGAGAGAGAGAGAGAGAGAGAGAGAGAGAGAGAGAGAGAGAGAGAGAGAGAGAGGGCGGAGATATATATAGGTGCATTCCTTGGTAACCGCGGTCATTTTATTCAAAGTAGTTCGTCACTCTCCTACGTTACTCAAGGGAAGGTCTAAAGTTCTAATTCTTAAATAACTTGAAACTAATTCTAACCTTACTGTATTACTATTGTCTCTCCTGAAAAAGATTCCACCTTTTTGTTTTTATTTTTCCTAACCGATCACTGGATGATTGGGCTCTGATGATTCTATCCCTTAACTTCATCAACCCTCATTATTATTATTATTATTATTATTATTCCAGCCTTTTAAAATCATCTCGCTTTTTCTGATTACTAGCTTTGCTTATCCTTATATTAAGCAGCTTTTTCTTTTCATTTTTTTCCTTAACGAAGATTGTCATTTCCTCACCCCTCCATTCACTGTTTTATTACCTCTTCATACTTTCCGCAAAACCACAAAACGCTCCCTGAAGAAATTCTGATCTGGAGTTCTTACGTTTTCCATTTACTTTCACGTCTGTGTCTTTAACCCTATCCCATTTCCCATCCTTATATGTTCTCCTTATAACACTCACCTCTATATGCTTCATACAGTAAGGAATAAATATATCTAACGAAAGTCGTCCTCTCGCCATTTCGTCTTATTTGCAGATGAATACAATACATGGGACTACAAAACACATGTCCTCCATTTAGTGATTTTTTCACAACATGGAGGTCGCTGAGAATGCTTTTATTACCTGGAATTTTCTCCCCATCTCTGTCTGTCTGTCATCTATATATATATATATATATATATATATATATATATATATATATATATATATATATATATATATATATATATATATATATATATATATATATATATATATATGTGTGTGTGTGTGTGTGTGTGTGTGTGTGTGTGTGTGTGTGTATGTATACATATATATATATTTTTTTTTATGCGTGTGTGTGTGTGTTTTGTGGCGGCGTTCGTATGTGATTTGTAAGTGGTGGATAAATTCACTGCTAGTAATTCATTTATGCAAAACCAGGATTATATATTATGCAATCCTTTTCATATTTCTTAAGAATATCTCATGTTTATAGTTCCTGAATATTAGATAAAAGCTTTCCATTCCTCCGTTTTCCCCTGGGACATTCAGCCATCCCGTATTCATATCTCATCTTTGTTATTTATGTAACTGCTCCAGACAACTCTCTCTCTCTCTCTCTCTCTCTCTCTCTCTCTCTCTCTCTCTCTCTCTCTCTCTCTCTCTCTCTCTCTCTCTCTCAGTGAGTTCCATTAATGACCAAGAGTACTAAAGGTTAATGGGAAACAGTTTGATGAAGTTTCTCTTCTCATTTTATCCCCACACCCAACTTATTCTGAAGAGTCCTGCCTGCTCTTTTTTACTTTGTTAGGTCAAATTCTTTCCTTGTCTTTTCTCCACCTTTTATAGGAAATTAATAAAAAAAAAATAAGTTTACTCTCATGCCAGGAATTTGAAAGGTACTTAAGTTGTAGTTGCCATCCAATAATTAAGGAAAATCATTATTCTGTCTATATATCTTAAACCAGAACATTGTTCATTTGACTCATGTTATATGTGTACATATTATGAACAAGAGAAGGGATCTTCAGAAACGCAATGTACTACGAAAATTAA
Organism: Macrobrachium rosenbergii; assembly: GCA_039081455.1. Taxonomy (NCBI): domain Eukaryota; kingdom Metazoa; phylum Arthropoda; class Malacostraca; order Decapoda; family Palaemonidae; genus Macrobrachium; species Macrobrachium rosenbergii. The sequence goes on from JANJGK010005225.1 coordinate 45,646, forward strand.
ATATTTCGTGAAGGTACGCCGTATGTATACAATTTTAGCTTTATTTAATATTTGAGTCGAGAATCAAATATAAATGATATTTCTGGGTATTCCACTAACAACAATGATCAAAAAGATAATATGGTTAAAGGAACATTTATTCTGTTTACGTATATGCACCAGAACTGAAGTAAGTCACCGCAAAGCAGATTTTTTTTTGTTTTTTTACGTATCTATACCAACTAATGTTGAGTTATTTCCAGAGTGAAGTCCGATATTAAGCTCCCTCACGAATATTAATAAATTTATCATATATTTAGTCGAAACAAGGGACGTATTTTTTTTTAAATCTTATGATTTATATAGATCATCAAAATAAGTTCGTGATATTAGATCGGATTTCCATCGAACCTGAACAATAAGTTTGACAACTTCATCTCTTCTGACAAGATAACATATGATAATGTGAATTCCCTCCGCTACCCAAGTTTCCAGACTCTAACAGAACAACCAGATGAGATACATAACAATGATAGAGTGCTACAGTCACATTTTGATATGTCTTATTATTATTATTATTATTATTATTATTATTATTATTATTATTATTATTATTATTATTATTATTATTTTATTAAAAAGGATGGCTGTATTATGCGAATTTATCTTATATAGTGTCTTTTATATCCTCCTTATGATTCGCTTTTCAGGCTCAGCGATGTTAGTCAGTAACTGGCCGATATTCATGTTGGAAAAGGTCAGTGTGCGGAATATTGGAAGTCTTTTATTACAATATTCAATCAGAAATCGTTCGTCTGGGTTCAAGACGAACGATTTCTGATTGAATATTGTAATAAAAGACTTCCAATATTCCGCACACTGTCCTTTTCCAACATGAATATCGGCCAGTTACTGACTAACATCGCTGAGCCTGAAAAGCGAATCATAAGGAGGATATAAAAGACACTATATAAGATAAATTCGCATAATACAGCCATCCTTTTTAATAAGACCTGTTTAAAAGAGGGTCTACTCCCTTCATATTATTATTATTATTATTATTATTATTATTATTATTATTATTATTATTATTATTATTATTATTATTATTATTACTTAGAATTAAAAGCCACAGTAGCGTTAAAAATATTTATGTACAGAGTTAAAAACGATAAGGAGAGACTCAGATACTATTCCGTAAGACTGATGAGGGAGATGGAGTAGTATCTGAAAGTCTCTCCTTATTGTTTTGTAACTCTACATAAATATTTTTAACACTTACTGTGGCTTTTAATTCTCGACATTATAGCCTCGTTACCGGGTCGCCTTGTTTCATTATTATTATTATTATTATTATTATTATTATTATTATTATTATTATTATTATTCAGAAGATAAACCCTGTTCATATGGTACAGGCACACAAGCGCCGTTGACTTGAGAATCAAGCCTCCAAAGAATATATATGGTGTTCATTTGAAAGAAGTCGCAGAAGGTAACAGAAGGTGAGGTGTTCCTTGACTACTAAAATAAGTAAGAAAGTTTTTGGGATTAGAGTTTTAATTGTATTATTGGATTTTATAACTCTAATTAACAATATGTAAATAAGAGGATAAAACTGTTTATCTCGTATTAAATTATCAGTTAATTCTGATTAGAAAGTTATTTCTATACACAATGGCGTCAACTGAAAACTATACTACGCAATATAAGAAGCATAAGGATGGAAAAGATATGTTGTATCAGGTGACCTGACGTCTAAATGGAAATATATTTTGAAGAGTAATGAAATTCAAGTACAGCTTCATAGAGTTTCAGTGAAGGTTTAGTGTAAGACTAGTTGTATGATATACAACTAAAGTTTTGGTAAGGAAAATACAAAGAGAATACCTGTACAGGGACACAAAATGACGAAATGTGAATATAGTAAAATAAAAAAAGCGAAATATATAGGAGTGGGAGAGAAATGCAAATATATGGACGTATTTAAACAAGCAATTTGAAAATGAACAAAAATAGAGATATACCGAACGTTGTAAAAGCCTAATGGAATAGATGATTTTATGAGGAATGCAATTCTGGGTTAATAGAATGCATACTTATAAGTTATGAGAATAAAATAGAATGCATGCTTATAAGTTATGGGAATAATATAAATTGATATTTGCATGATTGAAAGTGGGTTTAGTCTAAAGATATAACAGCTAATTCTATAGGAAAGATAAGTATTAATCATGAAGAGTCTTCTCCCTATAGAAAATATTATCAATAAGTTTCAGATCTCTTGATCTACCATTTTTAGATTATCGTTTCCCCCACCAGATATCAACAGCATCCCGTGGTCTTTCTTATTATGACAATTTGACTGAATGAGCTGGAGTGGTTCTTAAGATTATGAAGCTATTAAGAGTCATCTCTTATTTTCTGCATTCTCTATTTCTGTTTAAAACAGCCGTGCCATTTTGTGAAAACTGCTTGTTTATTTTCCAGATTACTGCTTTTCAAATAATAAATAGGATAATCTTATGTACATATATAACCTTATATACAGTTATTTTCAAACAGTCCAAAGCGAAGTTAATGAAACAGAGCTTTCATTATTACTCACGGATTCTACATAAATATTTTCGGCGCGTCAGCTTTTATGAAACATCAATACGTTATTCACACGTCAGCGGCCGGCCATGAATATTATACCCAAGCCCTTATGTATATACATTATGTATATACATTGGATTGTTGACTGGCTGTTTCATCTATATGACAATTTGACTTCGCTACTCCGGAGTTGTGGGAGAGTTATCCTGATAAATGGAATTTCCTTTATGAGGCGAGATTCATTTGCATAGTGGAAGCTGTGAAATATGGTGCAGGGATCGCTAGGAGTTTAGCCGAATTGATAAGGGTTATATATATATATATATATATATATATATATATATATATATATATATATATATATATATATATATATATATATATATATATATATATATATATATATATATATATATATATATATATATATGTATATATACGACTTTTTATCACATCACCGTGATTCATATACAATCAGTAAGCTACAAACGTCCTTTAATATCCAATTCGCTCTACCTCGGAAATAATATCTTTTCATATATGTTACCGAAGGGGAATTTTTTAGTTGATAACACTGTAGTCCTGAGTTCTTGTCCTTCGCTGGTTCGAGCCCACGGGACGACGAACTTATTATCAACTAAAAAATTCCCCTTCGGTAACATATATGAAAATATATTATTTCCGAGGTAGAGCGAATTGGATATTAAAGGACGTTTGTGGCTTACTGACTGTATGTATATATATATATATATATATATATATATATATATATATATATATATATATATATATATATATATATATATATATATATATATATACATATATATATACATATATATATATATATATATATATATATATATATATATATATATATAATTATGTATACAGTATATATGTGTGTGTATGTGTATGAATGTGTGTGCATGTGTACGTGTTTGCCTCAAATGTACACAAATTCAAAATCATACCCAATGATATATTTTCCCATTAGCTTAGTACAACAACAAAATAAAAAAAACAAATTTTTTTTTTTGCTCTTCACACCAATTGGATTGCATGCAGTACAGATGAAATATATCACTGTAATGTCCCGCATTATCCAGTGCCTCTATCTGGACGCTGTATGCCATTTTTTCGGAGAGAGAGAGAGAGAGAGAGAGAGGAGAGAGAGAGAGAGAGAGAGAGAGAGAGAGAGAGAGAGAGAGAGAGAGCAATTCATATAAATTTAATCTTTCCTATATTTTTAGCACAAATCCTTCTTCCTCCCGCTTCTCGTGGATTTATCCTTTGGAAAAT